>WAAF01009990.1:1047487-1278681 GCA_013400475.1 Tricholaema leucomelas | reverse complement strand
GCATCCTGGCCTGTATCAGGAACAGTGGCCATTAGGAGGAGGGATNGCAACAAAGCTGGTGAGGGGCCTGGAACACAAACCCTATGAGGAGAGGCTGAGGGAGCTGGGGTTGTTTAGCCTGGAGAAGAGGACACCTCATTTCTGTCTACAACTACCTGAAGGGTGGTTGTAGCCAGGTGGGGGTTGGTCTCTTCTGCCAGGCAACCAACAACAGGACAAGGGGACACAGTCTCAAGTTGTGCCGAGGGAAGTATAGGCTGGATGTTAGGAGGAAGTTCTTCACAGAGAGGGTGATTGGCATTGGAATGGGCTGCCCAGGGAGGTGGTGGAGTCACCATCCCTGGGGGTGTTCAGGAAAAGACTGGATGAGGCACTTAGTGCCGTGGTCTAGTTGACTGGATAGGGCTGGGTGCTAGGTTGGACTGGATGATCTTGGAGGTCTCTTCCAACCTGATTGATTCTATTCTATTCTATTGTTAGTGACGGTTTTACATTTGAATTGTGTTAGGAAGATGTATCTCTTCAGCAGCATGAAAGCATTTTGTCAACAACATAGCAGAGGTGTTAGTGACATTCTAACAGTGAAGAGCCTCTAACCAACATATTTTAGTTATTTACCTGAACTTGGTAACAACCCTCTAATTAAAGGTGTCTCAGAGAGTCTACATATTCTCAGCTTTCTAGAGTTTATCACTTGACTTTAAAAATTAGCTGCTGGCTAAAATGTTTCATACAAGGACTTACACAGGAGCGTGTTTTAAATAACAATAAACCACTCTGACAGCTTTATAAGTTATTATGGTGTTTCAAAAAAAGAAATCTGTCAGTTTAGGTTTTCTTAGGGCTCTTTGGAAATGGTGCTGTCTGTTAAACAGCAGTCCTTGACATCTGAGGATTGTTTACAAGTGTTGGGAGTGAAGCCAGGTACCTCAGCTGAGGCACATTTCCAAAAGAAGTTATTGCAGGTGTGTTTTATTAACTCACCTCCCTGTGTCTTTCTTTTGCATTTTCAGTCAGAACCTTCAAGAGATAGGTCTCCCTGATCTACTCAGGTTGTTTTATTCTGACTGCAGTACAAAGGCAGGGTCACATTTGGATTAGGTCTTACTGCACTGTTGTTTTGTTTGGGTTTGGGGGAGGAGGTTGTGTATTTACAGCATAAAACCACGAAGCTTTACTGAACTTGAGATTATTGAGAGCCCTCAGCTGGAGCTGTTTTGCTGTGTGCTACTCCTTGCTCTTCCACAATGGAGGTGTCCAGGTAAGAATATGTGCTCTACTTCCTTGCTCCAGTACTGTACCAAAACTGTAGGTTAGAGCCATCCTGAGTGTGATCTGAGAAGATGCAAGGCTTTCTGATTTTTGATTGTGCTGGGTGCAAGTCACCCTCTGGCAATCAGTCAGCTGTAGCAGCAAATAATTCACTCTTCGTTGTTCTCTGAGCATCACTTTTATATGTTGCTGAATACAGGACTCTTTGGTGGGTCTCATAGGGCTGTTTTCTGTGGCTACTCTGAGCTTGCTCTTTGCTTGGACAACCCTAGAGAGCTTGTTGGGAACTGAGCATATTTTGGAGAAGCCTTCAGCATAGCATGAATGAATAGATTTGGCACTAGCTGAGACAAATAATGTTTTTTTTTCAGCCACACAATTGTTTCTGGCCAAAAGCTGCTGTTCTTCAAACACTTTTTACCTTGCTGCTCCACATCCTCTCACTATGGCTGTCACCTGTTCACTCCACAAGGAGATATCCACATGGTGTTAGCAACAGAGGTCGGTTGCTCGCCGTCCTGAGACCATGGGCTTACTTTAGCTGTAACATCCTGAAGGCAGCAACACCTCTTACTTTGAGCCCTGAGGCTGCTCAGTGTCTCTGGCACAACTGATGTTCACTTAAGTGTTTTTTCCCCCTGTAGTCTCACAGTCAGAAATCAGCAGGGGTTTCAGTTACTCACAATATGCATGTTTTGAGCATGTTTCAGTTTAGTTGCATAGCCAGGGCATGTCTAGGTGTAAAAGGCTGTTCTTTTTCCTCGCTGTCCTGGGTTAACATGGCCCACTCTTGCAAGCCCCTCTCCCTCTACATAGATGGGAGGCAAAGTAACACAAAAAAAAGCCCCATGATCAAGATAACTAATTTAGTGAGATAACACAATGCAAACTTAGCCTATTTGCAGAAAACATGAAGCAAAGTGCAGAAGTCAGCAATAAAACAGTTTCCCTCCATCCAATGCAGAAGCCAGCCCAGCAGAAGAGACAAACACCTCAAAACACCAGGAACTGGAAGCAGCATCTGGCTCTCATGTTACAATCTGAACCTCAGCCCCCACAATACTTTGCTCCAGTCAGCGCTTTACATTTTGAAGTTGGCATGGTGGCAACATGATATTATAAATCAGCAGCAGATCCAGCTCAGCTCACCATACTCACATTGACTTATGTGACTTCAAATGTCCTGGTCTGAGCAGGGGTTAGGGAATGCACTAAGGTTTTGCAGAAGGAAAAATCTTTTCACAGAATTAACCAGGTTGGAAAAGACCTTCAAGATCATCAGGTCCAACCTATCACCCAACAACACCTTCTAATTAACTAAACCATGGCACTAAATGCCTCATCCAGCCTCCTCTTCAACACCTTCAGGGATGGTGACTCCATCACCTCCCCAGGTAGCCCATTCCACTGGCAAGTCACTCTTTCTGTGAAGTTCTTCCTAACATCTAGCCTAAACTTGCCCTGGTGAAGTCTGAAACTGTGTCCTCTTGTTCTGTCACTGGGTGTCTGGGAGAAGAGACCAACCCCACTTGGCTACAACTTCCTTTTGGGTAGTTGTAGTGAGCAACAAGGTCTCCCCTGAGCCTCCTCTTCTCCAGGCTGAACAACACCAGCTCTGAAGCTGCTCCTCATAGGGCTGTGCTCCAGACTCCTCATCAGCCTTGTTACCATTCTCTGGACCTTCATTAGCCACACCTTAGTGTTTAAAATACACAGAGACCTCATTTAATATCTTAACAGTAGGCTGTACAAATCTGGCCAGAGCAACTGCAAATTCTGACATACAATCTTGTGTGCCACAATCTTGTGACCCAGCTTTCCCATTGCATGGTTGGTTTAGTTGGGGTTTATTGTTTGGAAGTTCTGTTTTCTGTTATGTTTGATACATCTGTTATGAATTGAAATGGTGATTCAGGCTGAGGAGGTCCAATCTGGGGTGTGAGGTTTGCCACAATCTGGTGTGATAGATGAGGTGCCTTCAGCTCCCTGTGTCTCCCTTGTTTTTGCTGTTAAAGCGGACTGACAATACTTTCCCCCTCCCCTTTTAGTTGAAAGATTTTAGGAGGGTGCCCTCCTCACTGCTTTAAAGAGGTGCTTTGCTTGTTTAGTTGTTGGGTTTTAACTGATAGTTCTAGGTTTTGCTATAATGTCAACACTAAGCAATGAGAAGCCAATGAGGCAACACTTCTTCCTGCCCTGTATGGGCACACTATATTACAGTGCCAAATGTTTCAGGTGAGGTGAGATAAACAAGCACCTATGCTTCTGCAGGGGAAATGGTCACAAAGAAGGGATGAAGGACAAGATTGATTTTTTTTCTGGTAATGTTTTGTTTTGAAATCCCAGATGGAATGGTTTACACTAACTGCTAGTAAAGGGAAGAAGTGCTTATGAAACTTCAATATCACAGTGTTAACAGTTTTAGTCCTTATGGATGGAGAGGAAAAACTATTTCTGGAAGTTGTGTCCATGTCCTAGAAGTCATATTTACCGGCATGTTCTGTAACATCACTGTCTGATCTGTACATGAGATCTTTGTGTGTTTCTATATAATGCAGAATTTTAATTGCACATTTAAGAACTTTGGGGGGGAAACCCCAAATAACAACAACAAAAAACCCCTTCCTATAATTGAAATGTCAAACTAATGAATCAAGCTGTGTAGGACTTTGGTATTTCATCCTGGGTGGCACATGCTTTGGGTTCAATGGTGCACCTCCTCTCCAAGTGCCACCTACACCAACTGGCACTGCCAGATGCTTGGCTTCCTTTTCCACAGTGTTTTTTTTAGGGTGCTTGGTATTCAGACTGTCGGGACAAAAGCTGATTCAGACCAGCTTGATGCTCAGGTATACTGAGAACTAAAGCACAAGCAGATACCATCAGAACACGTTTCACTTGTGACCTTTCACAGCCAATGAATTGGAGGGATTTTCCTTTGCTGTGGATCGAATTTAAAACTACTTCCCAGGAGTGAAAGGTCACTGCCTGGAGTCGTGATATCCAGTTAAATACAGCTAAATAGAACTCGTTAGCATCACAATAAATGGAGTTATATATTACCTGGTCTGGAGGATGACTGGAGTAGAAGGAGGGGGAGAGCAAAGGAATAGATTCCCTCATCACCCTTAATAAACCACTGTAATAGCAGAGGGAAAGCACTAAGAGCAGATTTTGACTAAATCTGTCCTTTAGATTGGTTTCTTCTGGCCAGCAGTATGAGTGGTGAGAAAAACATGGGAAATGTCACATAAAGGATGCATTCTCCTCTTGTCGTGTTTGCATTCACTGGAGTTACAGATCCATCAAAGTGAGAATATACTACTTGCCAGCTCCTGGCAAGACTTTGATCTCCAGATAGTCTGCACTGAGGAAAAAGGAAATCCAGCGATCTCCTGTCTGAAATCAGATTCCCCCAGAAGGGCAAACTGCACCTCTAACACTATCTGATTGGCAGAAGGTCCTCATATATAAGTGGATCCATGACATATTTTATTCTTCCAAGCCTTCTTCCTTCTAGAGACTATTTCTTGCTCTCAAGACTCTCCCTAACCATTGTTATTTCAGCCTTTCTGTTTCTGACAATATTTTAGTAAGGTTATTTCATTCAGTCTGAGTGTGAAGCTGCATAGCTCTTTCCTCAGCATTGGCTACAGGTCAGGGGGATGTGAAATGAATGGGATCTTTAGTGAAGAGGCTGTTTACAAATAGTAAGGAGCATCACTGTCCTGTGAAGTGAATAGCTTATAGTAAATTATTTACCTGGTGATCTTCCCTTCTCGGTATGGTTGAGTCTTTGTCTTCTATTTCTCTGTTTTCTTGGGGAGGAAAGGGTAGGTGAGATCAAGGAGAAAGATCAGCTCCTTTTTTTTTTTTTTAATATGAAGCACCATTTGAATTCTCTCAACCTTTTTCATAAGTGGTTTCTGTGCTTAAATATATATTGCTTTGACTATGCTTACTCAAAGCTTAATTTTCATAATAGCCAAACAAGGGATCTCTGCTCTGGCTTCTGGCATAAAATGAAATCTGGATCCATTGTACTCAACAAGCATACTCCAGCTAACATGGTTCTTTTTGCTGGTAAGTCTCCAAGCTATGGATGAGGTCTCATTTTGCTACTGTAGGTAGTATTAGATTTCTTCTCTGGCTGGATAACCAGGACCCAAGGTGCAGAAAACGTTAAAGAAATAAATCAGATTTGGGGTATCTTGTGGCCACAGTGCCCTCCTAGTGCATCTCCTCTTAGTCTTGCTTCAGGCCATGCTTTCCTGCTCCCTCTTAACACCATGTTCAGCAGTTTACTGCAATTCAGGAACTGGGGCAGACGTTGCTCTGAACAAAACCAATTTTTTTTCAAAGTTAGCTGTGTCAGTAAGTTATCAAGAGTTTCCCCCACTGCTGAACCTACTGGAAGTGCCATGGATGTGATCCAGAATGAAGCAGTGCTTCTGCTGTCTGTTCAGGCAGTGTGGCTTTATTTGGAACACCAGATCAAAACCATGTAGTACCCAAGCTATAAAGTTGAGAAAAGTTGGGAGCTCTCACCCCCTTCTAAGGAAAACTTTTTTCTTGCCCTATGTATGATATGCCAGCTGCAAGTGGTATGTTCTGGTAGCCAAAAGTAAGCATATGGGACAAATGGGAAGGAACAACACAGAGAGGGGATCAGTAATGAAAATTCACATTTATGCATGCTAAACCAGGAACTAGCCACGGTGGGTGTAAATTAGCTTGTTAATGTACCCAAACCAATAAACTCTCAGTGCCAGCAGTCCTTCTCTAAGCATTTACAGTGGATCAGCTCCGAAACCTTAGTGGAGGATGGTCCTGGGAGAAGTCTGGCATATTTGTCTTTTTTTTTTTTTTCCATAGTACTACTTATATTTTAATGACTTCCAATAAACTTGTTGTCCATGTACCAGAAGTACCTCAAAATTTCCACCCCTGCCTGAGGCAAACTCCACTAGAGTTAGGCAGTGCTGATTTACACCAGCTGAGGTGCCTTATTTTATTTTATTTTTATTGGGGGGTTTTGTCCTCAGTTATAAAACTTTTACTAGCTGTAGGAGATCGCATTCCATTCAGGAGCTTGCTTTATTTTCTTCAGATAGGAAATCATCACCTTGGTGCAGACAAGTTTCAGCATTTTGGTATTGAGAAGAGGGGCAACAGGGAAGGGCAGCAGATTTATACTTCCTAAATGAAGTGCTTCACATAGATGGTGAAATGCCTCCAGCAGAAACAGGCAGAAGGAGTCTGTTCTATAAGGAACATCTGGAAATAGAGACATACATGTTGCTTTTCTTCATTCCTCTAGAGCTGCAGGGAAATTCTGTCCCAGAAAAACACTGCTTGCTCTGACTCTGAGCTCTCCCCATCATCTACAGCCTTCTCCTTTCCCACAGGCTTAACCTGTTAAGATATGCCCATTTCCCATGCAAAGGCTACCTGGACATGTAACAAAATACATTGATCTGTCACCTTCAATATGATAACCATAACCTCTCTAGCCTCCCTTTTTAATGAAGAAATCGTCTTCCTCCCCTGCTTTTAATGCAATATATCCTTTTTTTTAAAATTATTTGTAGAAATTCTATGTACATCTGAGCCCCTGCTGAGTGATTCTAACAGTCTGGTTTATCTTGGAATTATTCTGCATTTTTGTGGTTTCTAAGGCAACCACACTTTTTGAATGAACTGCAGAGTAAATGAAGGTATCCAAAATATGTGACAGTTCAACTCGCATGATGTGCCTCCGATTTGCTAAGTACATGCATGTAGCAGTTCAGCCCTTACAACATTTAAGGCCAAATGGTATCTTAAGCTCTTACAGAACCTGATTTACATCAGTCACATGTCTGATTCTTGCTGATCTGGAACACAGTGCTGGGTATGGCTAGGCAAGTGAGGATTGTGAAACACAATGAAGACCCCTGAGGATAACAAGCTTGTCCTTAAAGAGTTCAGTGGGTTCAGGCAGTTTCTACATAACAAGGGAGATCTCAAGACTTTTATCCTGAGTATTTCTATAAGGATGATTAAAGGAATGAGAATGCTTATTTCTCATTTTCTAAATATTTAACCTTATCAGGGATCAAGGTACTGGAATTCTGAACTTTTCAGTCTCCTTTTCTCTGTTTTCTAAGGATTTCCTCTCTCTGCAGAAGCAGGACTTCCTGTGTGTTTCAAAGACAGATGACTTTTCCAGTGCAGAGCAGCTTGGAACTGCAGAAATCTTACTCTGAGGATAATATCACCACTAATAAAACGGGAAGTAATGTGGCAGCAAGATTTCCTCTATATCTAGCAACGTGTGAACGTGAAATAGCAGCCCGTGATCTCTGAGAGGGATGGTTCTTGGTGTCAAGGTGCAGCTCAAGCCACCTCAGACTTTTCTTTTGCACAATTTACTTCATTCTTGAAAGGCTGTGCAGACTTCTGCAATTCCTGCTTTGAAAGCCCTACCCATTACACACTTGAGTCATATATAGCTGGAGGAACAGGCTAAGCCTTCCAGGAAGAGGCAGCTGAGCACAATTGAAAGCTTAGAAGACAGGTGATAGGAAGTAAATTGAATGAAATGTGGCTTACTATTTTATTTAATTTTTGCCTTTTTTTTTTTTTTTTTGCCTCTCTTTGGCTTTGGAAAATGTGTATGGCTATTTTGACATTTCCATATAATCACAAACCTGAACCACTGGCATCTTCTTGCAGACCAAATAGTTAAAGGAGTCTTTTTATAATGCCAGATCTACAGTACAACAACAAAGCGTAATCTGGACTCTCAACTACTTTGTACACCTCTCTAAAAAGGAAAACTTCTGGTGTGGGATTTCATTTGGCTTAATTTTTATATTAGTCATTCCTGGTGCTTCTTCCTCCTTTGCATGCCCCATCTCCACCACCCTTCTCCCCCCACCCCAAAAAAAAAAAAGAGAGAAATATTTATTTAATAGATTTTTGCATTGCTCTTGCATTTCCATTTTTAGCACATGCAGATGTGCTCACTCTGATGGAACCTTTCATCTTGCTAAACGGGGAGAAGGATTTTTGCACACACCAACTGAGCTGCAATTAGTATTATTACAAGAAATAGATTTAGGAAAGGTTCCTGTGTAGGCTAGGTCCAAGTACCTTGGCAACAGAGAGGAAAAATAATGAAGAAAGAAAAACAATAAAATTGAAGATGTTTCCTCCATAATATTCTCTTTTCTTTAATATTTCTCTGGTGCTTTTCTTCCCCTGAGCCTCCCCCACTCCTAGTTTCTTCTCTTAGCAAAGTGGGTAGGTATAACTGTAAGCACTCTCCAGAGCCTTTTCTTAATGCCCTAGTAACAGAACAGGACCCTTCAAAGATGTGCTTTAAATCACCAGTCTGCCTCAGTCAAACATTATTCTGCCTTTGTTCTTAAATTCATGTAAAAAGAAGTTGATGCTGTGCCCACCAACACTTTGCTATCTTCGTTCTGCCTTTGCTGAGACTTAAAACGTAGGAAAGCATTTCAGTTTCTAAACCCAGGCATGTGAAATGCTCACTTTCTCTAACCTGAAGAAGTGAATTCAACAGCAATTTATAAACATATCCTGTGGCATCTTTGCAATGTTTTTATGAAAAGGCAGGTAACCCCTGCTGAATGAGCCAGACTGAAAAACTGCAGCAATTTTCCAAGGCACCAGCATGGCAGAGTCACCAGACTGAGCACAGCTCAAAGCCTCCCCAATTGATGTAATTTTCAACTATCCAAAATGCCAGTCTTGGAAATGGAAGTGTAGAGAGTGATCTGCTGAATTCTGTGGCCCAGTCGTGAGAGTAGTCCTGGACCTCAAGTCCAGACTAGCCAAACCTGTACACTAGTAATCTTGGGAGGTTTTGCACCAAGCCCTCAGTGCTGTATCATGCAGGCTATGTAAAATAATCCTTAATGACTGGGCAGGGAGGGATCCTTTTATTTAACTCCTTGAACTTAAGGGAGAACATTTTTAGGTAGAAAGTTTATTTTGAAAGCCTCTGACCTGCTTTTGTAAGGGAGCAGTCACCAGCTTTCCTGAAATGTCCAAACAGCTTAAGGACTTAAAATTCTGAACAGCTTCTCACTACCAAGCAAACTGAAAAGATGGCCTTTTTTTCACACAAGTTTAACAGTGGGTGGTAAACACAGAAAAATGTCTCTTCCCTCACATTGCAACGTGATGTGTCATGTATAGCTTCTCAGGAAACAATGTCTGGTTTATGTTTGCTGCCAGGTATTACTGCAGGAGAAACACCTGACCTGGTATATTTTTTTTCCAGGTAATTAGTGGGTGGGGTTATCCATCCCAGTGCAAGTATTTGGGGATTAACTGCAAATCATTCAGCAAAGTTGGGAGCATCACTTAGCAGAAACTCAAAATAGCTATTTCTATCTGCAGTACGCATCTTCTGTGGCTTTGTTTTGAGGTGGTCATGCAAAGTAGTCTAAATCTACCCTGAACCACTCTGACCTCTAGAAATTAAAGTAGATTCTCACATAGAGATCTAGAAAATAGAGTTAACTCAGTATCTGGTTATAAACCAAGCTAGTTTCTGGATTTAAAGCTTAGGATTTCTATTCATTGAGGTAGTTGAGAGGGGGAGGAAACTGATAGAAGCACAGTGTTCACAACCTATTTTCATGTTGGTGCAATAATCGAATATCATAAAGTCATAGAATATGCACCATTAAAAGAATTTCCCAGACAAAATTCCCCTTCAGCTGATACATGTTCTTTTATTTACACACAGTTATGTGTACACATGTAACTAAAGATAGCTTGGATCAGCTGGGATAAATTGAACTGCAATACTAATACAAAATTAATAATAATACTAAAAATCCTTCATTCCTCTGAGTGTTGAAAGGACTCAATACTCTGCAGATCAGCAGTTGCTACAAGGCTCGATGATGAAAGTTTGAGCATGGCAGTGTGATAGTCTCTTAACAATCTTTCTCTGCAGCAAAAGAAAATAATTCTGCTGTCACATGAAGCCCAGCTACAACCAACAGCATGTGCCAGTGCCTGTTTTTGTCAAATGTGATGCCTTCTCAGGAGCTGCTGGTACCACTACCTTCCCTGGCAGCACTTTTTTCCCTGTCAATCCAGAAAGCTCTCCTGTGCTTGTGTGGCAACAGATATTGCTAAAATGAATTCTGGGAGCATAAATTGCTTGCTGCCTCTGAGAACCTCTTCATTCAATATTTGTAATGACCAAATCACCTCCTAAACTCTTCCTCAAATATCTAAATGTACTGAGCTCCTTAGATGTTCCCCCATGAATCTAGTTCTCCAGCTCCTGTATTTTTGTTTCCCATCTGAACTCTTCCCACTATTTCCAGATTCACAAGCAGACTTCCAAACTAGGCATAGTTTTGCTGTCGTGATCTCAGTGTAGCTCCCTACTGAGGCAGGATCACTTCCCCACCTCTAATTTGATACCTCCCTTTTCAATCACTAAGAAGACACACTTGCCCTTTTAGCTGCAGCTTTGCATTGAGAGCTCATGTTGAAGCTGTTATCTCCACTGACTTTTTCACTCTTGCTCAGGGTTATTTTTTTCCAAGACAGAATCTTCCATCTTATAGCTGTAATCTGCCCTCCAAGTTCCCAGATGTATCACCTTGCATTTGGCTGTATTAAATGCAGCCAAACTGAATCACGATCATTTGACTAGGAGATTCAGCTCACTGTAATAGCAACCACTCTTGGTGATGTCTGCTGAAACTTTATCAGCAAGAACTGTATATCATCACCCAGGTTGTTGGCAAAAATCTTAAATTACTGCTAGACCATAGGGGAATACTTTCTTTTTTTTTTTTTTTTTTTTCCTCCATGCATCTCTCTGAAGGTGTCCTGCTAATTGGTATTTCTTCCTTAAAAAGTGCACCCATCACAAAGACAGCTTCAAGACATATAAAATACCCACTGCCTGAATACTTTTTACAGAAGTTTTAACTCAGAACTTCACTTGTGGTAGAAAGGTTCAGCAATCCTTTATTAACAAATTGACTTCAAGAGCCTGCCCCCTAATCCTTTACCTACCCACCTCAAGAAATATCTCCCAGACAGGTTTGCTAATTCCTAACATGTGTCAAAAATACACTAATTCATAGAGCAGTATGAATTATGTCCTTGGCACTAATTATCTGTTATTAAAATACTGAACAAAGTGTTCCATTGTTTTTTCTGGGCTCACTCTTGAGCTAGGCTTTGTGGAATGCCATGTATAATTTAAAGGTTGGTTTCCTATGGAAACTTTATTTTGTCAGATCTGGACATCACTCATTCCTTTCCAGTGACAATTGAAGCCATTAGTGTATTTAAACTGCATTTCTTGGTGTGATTAATGTTCCAGAGGCACTAATTATTGGCGAGTTTTGTAAATAGGTTCCAACAAAAAGAGTGCAAGAAGGAGACCCAAAATACCACCCATTGCTCAGGCAAGACAACTGAATCCCAGATACTTTATCTAAGAGAAGACCTTGTGAAAGCTGGCTCCATGACTTCAGTATCATGATACTGATAAAAGAATATCTCAGCAGGTTTCTTGTCTCTTCATCCTCACTGTTTTCAAAAGTTAGACTAAGTTTAACACGGCACTTTTCAGCTAGTTTCAATAATACTCTTCAGTGTGTTACTTACAACTCTTGTTGCCAAAATGTCTGTTTTTGGTAGATACCATGTTCTGGCCTCATTTCTAGTCTAGTGTCACCATCTCATTGAATAGAAGGAATCTTTCTCCTGTGTTCCATGAAGAACAGACATAGCTGTGGACAGTTTCTTCCTTTGCCTACATACCTGTGTATCACTTCGTTACTTGCCGGAGACAGAGATCATATGTGTGACCTATAGTTTTTTTGTTCCTAACAAGATTTTCTTAAGTCTTATATTCACACATTGTAGGAATTCTGTTCACTGAACACTCAACTAGATATTTTAGCTTACAGCTTTTATTTTACCTTATCTTGTTTACATCAATGTATACAAGCTTTATATCTCTGACTAAGCATACTTGCAGTATGTACAGCTGTAATATTTCCATCAATGACAGCTCTGAGAGTGTGTCTTTATTAGAATAAACGGTTAATATGGCCCTAAAATGCTGCTGCTTCAGTATGAAGCAGCTGGAAGCTGTCAATTGTCATTGCGAATGTATTAATACACAAGAAAATGAGAAGTGATTAACATGAAACAAGGCATAGAGCCTAACGCAGGCAAACCTGGGCAGTAGCTTGCACAGAGCAGCAGCTCACATAGACTTGATGGAACAAGTGTAAGAGTATTACATTGTGATTTGAATTGAGATTGAGGATGTGAATTTTGCCTGGAATGTACAGTTACCTCCACCATGACACACTACTCACCAAATTCAGCTTTGTTATGATCTTCCTGAGGATCTCAGTGTCGTTTACAAAATTTAATAAAACTTTACAGTAGTCTAAAGAATATCACAGGAAAATATTACCCCCAGTTTGCAAGAAAAAAAATAAACAAAAGGAGTACTAACCAAGCATCTTAACTTCCAGACCTTTACTGTAATTGCTAAAAAACTTTTGGCTCTTCTGGGCACAGCATCCAGCTGCAGATATGCCTATGTCTGAAGGTCATATATTCAGTGCTTATAATATTCCTTTTTAACCTCCCTTTTTCAAAAAGGGAAAATAGGAAAACCTTGGAAACAACATGCCACACACTCTCACCTCTGTGCCCAGAAGGATCATGGAGTAGATCCTCCTGGCAATTCTTCAAAGGCCTATGAAAAATGAGTTAATGCTGGTGGCAGTCAATGTGGCTTCACCAAGTGTGAATGGTGCTTGACAAATTTGGTGGCCTTCTGTGATGGGGTAAGAGGATTGATAGAAAAGCAAAGAGTAACTGATGTCATCTATCTGGACTTGTGCAAAGCATCTGATACTGTCCTCCATGACATTGTGGTCTCTAAATTGGAAAGACATGGATTTGGTGAGTGGGCAACTCGGAGGATAAGGAACTGGCTTGATGACTGAACTCAAAAAGTGATGGTCAATGGCTTGATATCTTAGCGAGACAAATGATGAGTGGTGCTCCTCAGGGTAAGTATTTGGCCCAGTGCTCTTAAACATCTTTGTTGGCAACATGGACAATGGGACTCAATGAGTTTGCTGATAACAAACTAAGTTGTGTGGGGTGATTGAGATGCCGGAGGGAAGGGATGTCATCAAGAGAGACCTTGGCAGGCTTGACAGGTGGACCAACACCATCTCATGAAGTACAATAAAGCCAAGTGCAATGTCCTGCACTTGGGTCAGGTCATTCACAAGCACAAATACAAGCTGGGCAGAGAACAGTCCAGAGAAGGATTTGGGTGTGTTGGTTGATGAAAAGCTCATCATGAGAAAAGTGTGCCCTTGTAGCCCAGAAAGCCAACTAAATCCTGGGCTGCATCAAAAGAAATGTGACCATCAGGTCAAGTGAGGTGATTCTGCCTCTCTACTCCATTCTCATGAGACCCTATCTGAAGTACTATGTCCACCTCTGGAATGCCCAACACAAGAAGGACCTGGAACAGTTAGAACAGGTACAGAGAAAGACCACAAAGATAATCAGAGTGCTGGAGCTCCTCTCCTATGAAGACAGGCTGAGAGTTGGAGCTGTTCAGCAGAAAAGGCTGCAAGGTGACCTTGTGGCAGCCTTTCAGTGTCTGCAACTGGTGAGAGACTTTTTACAAAGGCAGGTAGTAACAGGATAAGAGGTAATGACATCAAACTGGAAGGAGCTCAATCTAAATTAAATATAAGGAAGAAATTCTTCCCCAGGAGGGTGCTGAAGCAATGAAAGAGGTAGCTCAGAGAAGCTGTGGAGGCTCCAACCCCAGAAGTGATAAAAGTGAGGTTGAGTGGGGCCTTGAGCAACCTCGTCTAGTAGGAGGTGTCTCTTGGGTGTATCACAACTAGATTATGTTTGAGATCCTTTCCAACCCAAACTGTTTTATGATTCTATGATAATGTGGACTGCATTGTTAAGATGCTGACCTGTGATTTTAAGCTGATATTGAGTAGAAAGCATGGAAATTGGAGGTGTATGCGTAATGTTTGTTGTGTGTTTGTTGTCTTCTCTACAACCTGGTAGTGCTGAAACACTGTCAGTAGTGTAACTCATTCAGTCACAGACTTGCAGTCCATGAGTAAGAGCAGTGTGTATTGCACAGAAATGCTGATTTTTGAGAGATCCATCTTCCCACTTCAGCCTAACAACCACTGTCCGGGTGGTGGCAGTCTGGAAGAAAAACGAGCATAAGAATCAGAACAAGAGGAACAGAGAAGAGTAATGCTGAAGATGGTTCGGGAGGGGAAAGCAACCCCTCCATAGATTGCATTTGCCCTCACTAGCCTTATGAATGGTGACTAAGTCAAGGTTACGCAGAGATGTTAAAAAGATGAGACAGAACACAAGAGGAAGCAGTGACAGGATGAAAGGTTTGCTGAGATCAAATGAGAGAAATGAGGACTCGAAGGGTCAGTCCTTCCTCTTATGCTTGCAAGTTCAGGCATTGGCTGTGCAAGAAGCGACAGTTGACAAAGCGGGATCTGCTGAATGACATAGGGATGAAGGGCCTGATTCTTCACTCTCTTACACCAGCTTTGCATGCGTGATACCCCCAGTGACTTCAGTACATAAAGCTGGGAGCAAAGGAGCAGCAACTCCTCTGAACAAACTGTATAGGAGCACTTAACCCCTACTGGGTGGGTCACAAACCTGTGATTACATTAATGCTCCCCAAGGTCTAGGAACACTTTGGGAAGATTTTAAGAGCTCAGGTTTAACCATTTACTTGGCTGCAAAGAAAAGAAAGAAGAGTCTATTTTTGCAAACATTTCCCAAAGAAATGGGCACACTTGTGAGAGAGATTTTGTTTGCTGCAGGCCTCGTGCAGTTATGAATGTGTTTTGCTAACTGATGAAAGCTAGAAAAAGTAGCAAAGCAGTAGTAGCCAGAAGTATCCCAGGAAATATTTGGAAGCTGTGCAAAACTCCCATGGCGATAAGGCAAGACAGCTGTATGCAAAGCTGTGTAGTGATTACATCTAACCAGTGTGGAATCAAATCCCTATCCTCAAGTCAATTATTCTTTCTACAGACCTTGGTCTAAAGTAATTATGCCTCTCAAAAGTGTCTCCGTAACTCGGACTGGGAAGATTTTGAGGTTAAATGTGATACTGACTTTAATGTGACCAGGGAGGTGGTGGAGTCGCTGTCCCTGAAGGTGTTCAAAAAGACTGGATGAGGCACTTAGTGCCATGGTCTAGTTGATTGGACAGGGCTGGTGATAGGTTGATCTTGGAGGTCTCTTCCAACCTGGTCGATTCTATGATTCTTTTCTGCCCAGCTCTGTGCTCCATGTAGGTATTAGCCATGGAGCTGGCCCTGTAGCAGCATTACAACAATTAAAGTAGCAAGGGGACATGAATGTGTAAACGTAAGGCATATTGTCACTTAAGTAACTTCACTAGTAACTTCTTTTTCTGGCCCAGTGATATTTATTGGCCTGAAAGGCTATAGATATGGGAAAATAAGTTCCTAACTTGCTTTGGCTGTGCAGTGAAACATGGTATAGAAGCTCCAAAGGTGGTGCTAATGAAAGCCATACACATAAGTCAGTACAATGATGCAAGTGGTCTGATTAGCCTTATCAAGAGCCTGAGTTTAACAGAACACTGCACTGACACAGTCATATTGTTTCTGGGCTCTGAACTGGTGTCTCCTCACACTGACAGGAAATGGTTGTTGATGGTGCTCTGAGCAAACTGGAGGATGTCTAAGAAAGCGTGAGTTTGCACTGTGTGGGCAGACCCTTTGTAATGGATTCTGTAGGGTCTTGATCTCATTGGTCATGACAGTTATAGATCTCAGTGGTCATGAAAACTTCGATGTTCAGTGGGAAGGGAAGTGGAAGAATCTTCCTTTTAGTTGTTTTGAAATGCACTCTTGCAAATTATTTAGTTACATGAAAATTTATGGTGCGTTAAGCCAGGCTGTTCACTGTGATTTCAAACAGATCTAACAGAGTGATCTTCTGAAGAAAGGTGTGTGTGTGTGTGTGTGTGTGTTTGTTTTCCATCAATCTTACTTTCACTTCAAATGCACTTCAGAATAGATTTTGAGATTAAATATTGATCCTGTTATCCACCATGTAGAAAGCACCTGTAAACACAATCTGGAACACAGAATGATATACTGTAGAAGAAGAAATAGTTTTAATTTGTTTTCACACGGTTTTCAGTCGAAACCCACATCCCTGTGGTCCAAAGACTGTGTCTGAGAACACCTCCAAAGCAACACTTAATGTGTGTGTATGTGCATTAATGAATTTCTGTTCTCAGTGAAAGAGGACTGCATGTCTCAGCACTCTGAATAAGAACAGAGCATTCAATCCCTCTCCATAGCAAATTCAGCCTTCAACAAGTTAGTTCTTCCAGGGATGGCAGTGATGCAAAACTGCTTTGCAAATGTTTTTCTGGGTTTTGTTGCTAGGTGATGACTTGGAAAACTTTGCTATTCCTGCTGAGAGGTTTAAAAAAAACAAGCCTCACATTAAAGAGTATAAAAAATAGGCCATCTTGCTCCGTAACTCCCATTTCCTAACTCCTGGAGTCTTCACCCTCTGTGCCTTCTAACACTCTCACATGCCCCTCTCTCCCCCCTGCCTTGGATCTGCTTGGCAGAAACTGGAGGCCTAAAAACCCACTATTACAGTGTAAGAAAGAGAGAGAACATTAATCTTTCTATTCCCTGACCAAAATAAGCAATTCTGCAGGTGTGTGTTGATTTACACTGGCCTTTTCTTACTAATTAAATTTTACTGGCTTTTTTAGTTTATTAATCCAAACCTGAGTTAACAGATTAATTACTGATTAAATGATTGCAGTCACTTTCATGTAACAAGAAAGCTTTGTGGATGACCCTACTGCAGTTTAGTGAAGAATAATTTGCCTGGGCTGGATGCAAAATCTCTTGACTGGCAGCATATTTGAAATCGATGAAAGATCTAGAGGCAACACTGTGAAATCAGTGAAATAACCTGTATTTATTCACTCCATTGTTGGATTTTGTGTCTCTTGGACTATTTTTTTTATATCTTATAATCCAAGTTTCCAGAGATGTAACTTCGAATTATTAAAGGTCTAAACACAGTACAGCGAGGAGCAATTAGCCACTGCTGCTCTCCTAGGAAGCTATTTCTAAAATCAGAGGTTAAATTCTTGTACTATAAATTGAATATAGGATCAAGCATTTGTTATATATTTGGTCTGGCCAAAAATATCAATAATGATAAAAAAATTACTGTGGTCAGAAGCTAAAGTCAGAGGCGCAAACACTTATTGTCACCAGCCAGAAAATAGGGATCACTGGCCTTTGTAGCCTTAATTTGCAGTCTGTTTCAGTTGAAGCTTAATCCTGTTTTCATTACGTTGGCCGAGGAAGAAGACCCTAAATCTCCTCTCCAGTGAAGTTCTTGGCATTTGACAATAGTCACTCTCTTAAAGTGATAGAATTTCTTGAGTGTAGCTGGCAGTGTAGAACTCTACTGAATGACATAAAGCCAAGAATTTCAGGTCCTAATCCTGTAAATCTTTGCATTCTCTTTCAAAATCTATTCATGTGAAAGGCCTCCTTGGCTTCAGAGACACCATTTGTATTCATGACTTTATTTTTTTGTATGATCAGAGTCTAAAACCAGAAGAACCAATAAACCACCCCGTTCTAGAAGGCTTTTGGAGGTTGTGAGTTTGACTCTGCCACAGGACAGAGTTTTCTCTCCCTGCACAGCCTCCGCAGCAGATGCACAACTGTTAGCAGTCACTTTAACACCTCATTACTTATGGTGTGATGGCAGAAGTCATAGCCTCTCGCATCAGTAAGCAGTAACTTTGTAGAGGGGTGGGAAAGAGGTGCTTGTGGGGTGGATCTCAGGGTGGGCAGTCCTTTCATAGAAACAAGCAGCACAAACGTTGTCCTAGAAGACAAGATTCTCTGCCTGCTTTTTAAGTTTTTTGCAGACTGAAGTGAGAATGCATTCAGTGATAGGTGAGTTAGCTCCTCCTCAGCCTTCATTATGCAGGGTGGATAGCAACCCTACTCTCACAGATTCAGATATCCCTCTTTTTTTTCTAACTTACATATTCATCACTATGAGAAAAATTACTCATTTCAGCACTGTTGCTCTGTGCAGAATGCTCCAAGAGAGGGGAGGGAGTTGAATACCATATAGAAAGAGGACTTCTTGTGGTTGGTGGTGTTTATACTATTCGCTAGTGAACTTTACATGTAGTTTACAGACCTCTTCAGCTAAGGCTAAAGTTCTTCAAAGGTACTAGCTCAAAATTAACTGTTTATTGTCAGAAGTGTTTAGAGTAAATTTACCCCACTTTGTAAGTTTTTTGGTCCGTGTCTTGGATCATGTCAAGGAAGCTTCTTACCGGCCCTTGAACTTCTGCTTTCCTTTGTCACTTGTCTGCAAGCAAACTGCTGTGAATCAGTCAATGTTTCTGTGATAACACTTCCTTAGAAGGTTGCTCCAGTCTATTTTACCCATTGTACATTGAATGGGGGGGGGCTGGAGAGGAGGGTTTATATTTGTCTGTTTAATGGTCTGGAATAATTTACAGCGAGTAACGTTATTCTTTGGGGTGCAAAAGTTATACAGTAGCTTTAAAAGGAAGTGTGCTAGTTTAAGGCTAATTGAAATATTTTAATGAGAAAAATTAGATTATAGGCTGTGGAAAGGACAAAATGGTGGTGTCTACTTCACTCGTAGGCTTTCTGAGATACAATCATAGAATAGTTTAGGTTGGAAGGGACCTCAAAGCTCATCCAGTTCCAACACCTTCCACTAGAACAGGTCACTCAAGGCCTCATCCAACCTGGCCTTAAACGCCTCCAGGGAGGGAGCAGCCACAACCTTCCTGGACAACCTGTGCCAGTGTCTCACCACCCTCACTGTAAAGAACCCTTTCATAACTTCTAGTTTGAATCTCCCCTCTTCCAGTTTAAACCCATTATCTCTCATCCTGTCATTACAATACCTTGTAAATAGTCCCTCCCTAGCCTTCCTGTAGGCCTCCTTCAGATGCTGAAAGGCCACTATAAGTTCTTCTCTAAGCCTTCTCTTCTCCAGGTTGAAGAGCCCCAGCTCTTGTAGCCTGTCCTCATAGCAGAGGTGCTCCAGCCCTCTGATCATCTTCATGACCTTCCTCTGGACTCACTCCAACAGTTCCATGTCCTTCTTGTGTTAGGGTCTCCAGAACTGCACACAGTACTCCAGGTGGGGTCTGATGAAAGCAAAGAGGGAGAATCCCCTCTGGCCAGGCTGCTCTTGATGCAGGCCAGGACACAGTTGCTGTCTGGGCTACACGTGCACACTGCTGGCTTATGTTGAACTTCTCATCAGATGTATAAAAGCAACAACACAAACGCAGATAAGACAGTGTGTCTCTGTCTGTCCAAGTCTGTGTTTCTCTTTGACTTGGATCTATATAACCCAACTAATCCTTCTGCTTCTAACTTCCCTTGCTGATCCTCCAAACACACCTTGCATGTAAGGCAGACTCTGGGATAAGGTAGAGGGGTGGAAAGGTGGTTGGGAGCCCCTCCTGGGGACTCTGATTTCAGGGAGGGGATGTTGTGTTTCTGCATTACACTTGTGTATTTCTGTAGGTAGCCGTAAATATTGTGATATACTGTAAAAATCTGCTTGTATATTGTGCTAAGCTCTGAATCTAAAGCTTCATTCCTTAACTCCCAGACAGCTGAGTCTAGTCTGGGCAATTTCATAAGAGTGGGGGTGGATAACTCCCAAACCATCACAGAAAGGCAAAATCAACAAAGAGCTTCTTACTGAACATCACTCAGCCTCCAGTAAGAGAGTTTAGAGGAATCAGGCACTGTGCAAGATCATTACCAAGAACACAAGTGATTGTCTCAAGTATGTGAGAAGGGAAAGAGAACTGTAATTTACTTTTAATCTGATTTTAGAACAATAACGGAAAATGTAAGTTAATTTAGTCACCTGAAAACAATTTGCAATAATGCAGTACCCCAGTGAGAGTAGTTCACTTACAGACCAGAACTGTGAAAGATACCCTATAAAGATTTGTCAGAGAGGACTGTCACCAGTGTCTACAGGAATCCCTCTCCTAGTCTGAAGGCTGATTTATGCCAGGGTGAGGTGGCAGGGGGAGTTGTCGTGCACAGCACTGCAGTCTCTGCTCATCTGTTTTCCTGTGAGCCCAAAGGCTTACAAAGGTGTGCTGACCACATACATTTCTGTGTCCCCTGCTAATGAATTTCAAACTGATTTGTTGATTCCATCTGAAACTGACAAGAACATAAGGTCTCAAAGATCATTAAGTTCCTACAGATTTCAAGAGGTTTCCAATTAGTCTTGAAGAAAGGGCCCAAAGTGTAGAAAATCAATATAGGAGAGAAAAAAACCCCGAACACATATAAATGACCAATTATGTCAAATACTTCTACTGGAACTTCATCCTCAGACACCAAAGACAATGATGAGGTGTAGCAAACCAGGCTTCATTACCTTCATTAGTTTGCAGAACTGCTTGTTCCATTTTGGGTGGTTAAATAATCGTAACAGAAACTCAGTTGCTGAAAGGTCAATAAGATCTGGGAAATGTGTGGGGACAGTGGATGATGGCTCCAGTAGAGCTGTTACTAGACCAGACACGTTCACTAGTCTATGCAATGAGGTATCCAAACCCAAATGACCTAACTGCCTTCAAATGAAGACAATTTGGAGGAAGGTACAACTGTCTAAATATTTGGAAATTTAGACCCTTGGAGTAAAAGCCAAGTCTGGATAGCTGAAGTAGCAGATGAGCTAATGATTGGGTTTGATTTCATTATGACTGGTAACTTTGTGTTGAATGCCAGGAACAGTGTGGAAATACCCTTTAAAGATGTGTCTTGGCTCAAACAAATGACCTGCAGGCAATTAGTTTGCTGTGAACAAATTGTCTAGGGACAGATAGTTTAATAATGGCAACATGCTGCAGGAGTTTTGCAGGGGAGAGAAAAAAGGAATTACTGGAACTTTGTGGAGGGTTTTAGCTGGGTGAGTTGATATTTGTCTACAGCAGGAACAGGACCTGAGGGTGACCTCATTGCTGCCTACAACTACCTGAAGGGAGGTTGTAGCCAGGTGGGGATTGGTCTCTTTTCCCAGACAACCAGCAACAGAACAAGGGGACACAGTCTCAAGTTGTGCTGGGGGAAGTCTAGGCTGGATGTTAGGAGGAAGTTCTTCCCAGAGAGAGTGATTGGCATTGGAATGGGCTGCCCAGGGAGGTGGTGGAGTCACCATCCCTGGAGGTGTTCAATAAAAGACTGGATGAGGCACTTAGTGCCATGATCTAGGTGACTGGATAGGGCTGGGTGCTAGGTTGGACTGGATGAGCTTGGAGGTCTCTTCCAACCTGGTTGATTCTATGATTCTGTTGATTTTCCAAATCCATATTTCTGACAAACAGCCAGTAGCAGAGAGGAGCCCTGCAGTGGCAAGAGTGAACCAGAGATTCAAAGAAACACCAGTACAGGTAGAGGAGATAAGAGAATTGCCAGAGGAACCTGCTGCAGAGATGTACCTGTAGATGGGGAATGGGAAAATCATCTTGGGAAGCCTGAAGTTTGGCCACAGCAGTGATTCAGCCATGCTCCATGCCAGCCAGATCAGAGAGGAAGCTTCATCACTGTGTCAGAAAGTAGCAAGCCATGGTGAGGAGCAAGGTGCATTAATTCAGGCTGTGACAGGGTAAGAGGCTGCTGGGTCTGCTCTGGACAGACTGGAGCAGGGACAGAGCTAAAACTAAAACATCAGAGAAGTCAGCCAGGTAGTAAAATGCCCCTCAGTGCTACTGAGGAAGGCAATACACAAATATTATACAGTGTCTTGAAAGGTGATGCCTGACTGAAGAAAAGGCTCTCTGTCCTTTAAATGAATTAGATTACTGCTGAGGAGGTGCCACTGGAAGTGGCCCCTGAGCCATGTCACTCTCACGCAGGAGAGCATTGCTGATACTTGCAGTCAGGATGCGCTCTGGACCTATTTTCTTTCAGTCAGTAGTTTTCTCACTCAAAAACTGAGGTTTCTGTCACACTGACTGTAATCATGGGTGGAAATCAAATTTTCCAAGTAATTTTTTTCAAATAGTTTCAGCAGAGGAAGAAATTGGAGTGAAATTGCTGATGCCTTTGGTGTAGGCTGTGTCACTGGGCTATAAACGGAAGAGAGAGACCATTGATGATATTTCAAGGCTTACCCTTCATCCTTTGCTTTTCTATTGCTACTCAAACAGAATTTTATTTCTATTTCATTTCAGGGCAAAAGCAGCCAAATCAGTCATACCCCTCTACATGAAGCCCAAGTGTCTTCATTATCTTCTTTTTTTTTTTTTTCTTTCTGTCAGGAAAGGAGGAATACACTGATTGTGTTTTAATACTTGCTCAGCCCGAGCCAGGAGAAAACATGTCTTCATCCCTTGGCTCTCTAGACTTTTGTATGCAGAGAGGAAGCTCACCGAGGGGCTGGAGCAAGCGTGATGCTTCAGCCCATGGGACCAGGCAGGCCCAAGCACGTACATGCCAGTGGCGTGGCCCTGTGCAGACTGCTTCATTGGGAGACTAATTGCAGACCTGCCCTAACAAATTGAGCAGAGATATAGTTGCTCAGGGTGAGTCAAGTGTCCAAAGGAGATCACAGGATCACAGGATGTTATGGGTTGGAAGGGACCCAAGGAGATCATTGAGCCTGACCCCCCTGCCAAAGCAGGGCCATACAATCTAGCACAGGTCACAGAGGAACGCATCCAGGCAGGCCTTGAAAGTTTCCAAAGAAGGAGACCCCCACAACCGCTCTGGGAAGCCTGGTCCAGTGCTCTGTGATCCCTACAGTAAAGAAGTTCCCCATTGTGTTGAGGTGGAACCTCTTTTGCTGCAATTTACACCCATTGCTCCTTGTCCTATCACAGGGAGCAAGTGAGCAGAGCCTGTCCCCCCGCCCCGGTTAGCCCTCAGATACTTATCGAATCCCCTCTAAGTCTTCTTTTCTCCAGACTAAAAGACCCCAGGTCCCTCAGCCTCTCCTTATAAGCCATGCCTTCCATTCCCCTAATCATCCTCCTAGCCCTCTGCTGGACCCTCTGCAGCAGATCCCTGTCCCTCTTAAAATCGGGAGCCCAAAACTGATGGGGGGGTGTGTGTGTCCTGTTGCCTTGAGTTGTTAGATATGCCAGCATGCCTGGGTTTGCTGCTCAAGGACTGCATGTGCTGTCACTGAAATGGCCTTCAAAGCTACTTAGGGGTTCCCAAAAGTGAGATCCCAGTATCTCCATACGACATGGTTTGAAATGGTTTGCTCATAGTGGAGAAAAATGTGAGTTTAAAGGTAGTCTGTGTTTAGGTGACAGGGACATAGTGAAAGGGGTCCATGTCACGCAGCTGAGAGGAGATGGGAAAGAGGGAAATATGTCTGAAGAGATTTACATGGCACTCAAGTTACTCTGCATTTCCACATCACTGGCTAGGATGTGCTGTGGATCATGGCATCACTTTAAGCTCCAATGAAGTGATGAGCAAAGCTGGGGTGGAAACGTTGTGAGGGATTGATCTCCACACCTCCAAGCTTATTTTCCCATGATGCCATGACCCCAAACAGTTCCTACCCATCAGCTCATCCTGGCTGCTTCCTCCTGTCCTCTTTCTGACTGGCAAAACCATTGTCTGTGGGGCCATGTCGTGAGCTGCTAAGGCAGATGATCTTCCCGGAAAACACCCTGGCACAAATGGGAATTTTTTTCAGCTGCATCAGCTCTGCCATCCACTGCACAGTGTTGTGGCAACATATCCAAGGCAAGCGGAGAGAGGTTGGAACAAACAGCAGGGCACATGAATATGTTAGTTTAATATTGCCTTCAAAGGCAGAAGTCTGCCCTCAGAGGTTACTGAAATGCAGAGAAAATGAGCACCGTTTTCCTTACAGGTTGTCTGTGAGACACAGTTTAAACCTCTTTCAGAAATAAGGTTAAAACAATTATGGCTTCCAATTCAAACACATCAGCATACAAAATGTAGTATCTGCAAAGCCTATGGGAAAGGGATGTGGGGGATGTTATTTGGTGGCAGCTGAGATGCTGTAGGTAGCACCAAAACAAAAGTTTTCAAATAGGCTTCAAACTATAATTTGTCTGTCTTTTCTCCTGTGTTCTGACTCATTAGGGATCACCTTTTTCTACCTAAATGAGAACCTTTTCTTTTAAATGTAATCAAAATGAACTCCATAAGTTAGGGCTTTAAGCAAAATAGAAGTGTATTGAGACCGACACCTGAAGTGAGGGAGTTGTTAACTCCAACACGTTTGCTCGTAACTACCATCAGGATTTTCAAACTCAGTTGAGTTGAGAGGTTTCAAGAGGCAGCCAGTTTAGAAACATTTGAAGTCGGGTAGTTGTGCCTCAGTCCTAATTGCAAGTGGAAAGAAAAGCATGTTTAAAACAACAATCTCCTCTTTTCTCTGGATCCCAGTGAGCAAAAGGGAGGCTTTAAAGATGACTTTGTTGCAGAATTTCTACTCCCAGCACAGCAAAGTTTGTAGTCCTACTTATTTTTTTTTCTTCCCCATGATGAGAGAAAGGCAAGTTCACTCTAAGTTGAAAAGCAAACAACAAGGCTAGGAATTAGTATGTATAAAGCCAATGGGTGCACATGGCCCTTTTTGGGATACTTGGGTAGGTCTCCTTAACCACAGCTTGTTTTGCACTGTGTATCACTCCCCACAGGCTATTGTTGCCATGCACCTGTCTGTAATTTTGGAGATTCATCTACCTCCAGCCAACTATGTTTAAAAACTTGGTGCTGATTAGAGTAGGGGAAAAAAAAAGTTCAGGGGAAGGGATTTCCTAGCTCACAAATAAGAATGTGCAGTGGAGCACACACTAAGTAAACAGAAAACATGGGCAGCTGAGAGAAATCAATTTAGCTGAACAAACAATGTTCCATGTAATGAACTACTAATTATCCTTTTATGCCATGTCAGTCTGAGTGATTACAGAGCTGTGCAGTTTAATTTGACGTTTGAGCATTGCCTTGCTCCATTAGCCTCATATAAAGCTACGACACGTTGAGAAGAATTAAAAAAAAACAACATGGTGGTGGGTTGGGGGGGAAGTGGGCTCTATTTATCCAGAACTAAGTAAGCACCTGTAGCAGTCATGGGGAAGAGAGCTTCTTCTTTTTGTGTTTTCTCCTTTGGGCTTTTCTAATTCTTGGTTGTGGTGAAAGGGGCAGCACTTGGAAGACACGAAGGAACATGTCTGCTGCTCACAGAAACCTCCTTTGGTGTGTTGATAATGTCTCAGATCTTTAAACTCTGCATTAAACTATCATCAAGGACTAGAATAAACAAATTGCGTAATTCAGACACACAGCAGACCAAGGGGAAAGTGGATGGTAAACAATACAATGTGGGAGCAAATATGTTTTCCTGGATACTTTCTTTTTACTGGCGATTTGCACACAGTAGGTAAACCAAATCCCTAGGTGCTTGGGAAATCTCCTGGCTAATCTAGGACTGAAGGACATGTATTATAAATACTGCTTTATTTTCATACTGTTTGTCCAACTACCTGTACTGATAACAGGATTAGAGGGAATTAACATATGGAGAAATCTAAAGCCAGTTTGTTTGGGTATATACTATGGCTGTTAACTCTAGGAGTACCAGTGGAGTACCTGTAGTCTAATACAGAGCTTATATACCTTGGGTTAGGCTCTTGTGTCACAAAAGTTAAGTCAAGCCTGACATCACTGAAGTTCCAAAGCAAATTTCCATGGGAAATATGCAGATGCAGGGAGGAGGATGCCCTGTGTCTACATAATGTACTAGTATATGAAACACTATCATAAGAGACAAATATGACCTCAGTGTCCAGTGATCGTGTTTATGGGGTTGTAGTGTTTATGAAGTTGCATTGATCTGAGCACAAATTGAAAAGCAAATGCTTAAGAATCATTTGGTGTAATCACCTGACATTTCTGATGTGCACACCACTGAAGCATGTGCCACGACGCCCTCCAGGCTCACTCTTCTCACAGTGTGAACACAGATGAGACCTCCCAAGTTGAGATAATATTTAAAGAAATGCCTTTTCAAAATATTTCTTTAAAATATATTTGAAATCTTGAGAAGAATGAGTAATGAGATGAGTGGAAAAGAAAGGAGAAAGAAGAAAGTTAAAAGCCTCTCCAAAACTGTGGAACCCAAAGATCCAGTTCACTGCTTTGGCTCAGATGTAACTCACATGAGACCAGATCCTTGGCAGGGGCAAGGTGATCTCACAGAATGTCAGGAGCTGGAAGGGACCTCAAAAGATCATCTTGTTCAACTACCCTGCAGAGCAGGGGAGGTTCATTTCCATGAAGAATCCTTTTATCAGCTAAGGTTGTTCCGTTAAGAAATATCACTTTGACAACCCTAAAGACTAGGTTTATCTTTTTCATCAGAGTGCTGCAAAAGTGGACGTTTTCCTGGTGCTGCCTTGCCAAATGGCTGCAGCCCCTACACCTTTCAATTCAGGCATTGACAGAAGGAGCATGATGGTGTCTGGACACCTGTCTGCTCTACATGCCATAGTCCTCAGCCTGCTTGTTTGGAGTTTTTACACAGGACTCAGCCACCTACCAGGTGTTACTAGTTTTTTGTTCGTTTTCTGTGGTTTTTTTCGTTGTTGTTGCTATTGTTTCAGTGATTATCCCATTGGGCTGGATTGAAGCCAGAGTTGAATTTCAGCTCTGCTGCAAGGCATGACCGAGCTGCAGGCTCTTACCCCAGGGCTGAACTGGCCCCTCTGTTCCTTCCTAATGTGCGTTAGACACATTGGGGCCTTTCTCCGCTGTGCATTTGTAGCTCCCATTGACGCTAATGGGTGTGACATGTGTCTATCCAGCGGAGAATAGACCCCATTGACTACAGCATTTCCCCGGCCATGAGCGATGCTCATCACTTGATTAAGCCAAACTAATGAGGCACGACTGGGGCCAATGGGAATGTGTGAGACTCAGGCGTTGCAGAAGCTGGTGGAAACCTGCAGCTTTTTGGGGGGCTGGGTTCTGTTTTGCCAGGCAAAGACACAGGATGCCATGGGACGGGTAGTACAGTAACAGGTGCTGTCATGGAAATGAGCAGTGCAGAAAGGGTTCTCCGCTGCTGATGGCAGCACGCTGAACTGCCCTCTTCTAGTGGCAATTACATGTCAGTGTCTTGTGCGCTCAGCAGGTTTTCAAACTAGGTTTGGTCTTGGCTTTTGCTCAGTGTCTTTCTACACTGGATCCTGACGTTGGCCCTGTGGCTCTTTTTCTGGGCCATAAGTGCGGGTGCATTTCTGGCTCTTTAGCAGGCAACCTACAGGTGGCTAAGGCTGGCAGCATTCTTTATACCAACATTAAACAGCATTAGTTTGGACAATAGCAAAGGTGGGGCAAAGCAGAGACCTTGCAGGCTGCCCTTCCTTCAAGAAGAGGAGCCATCAGCAGCTTGGCTCTATGCACTCACCCTCCAGTGCAATGCTGGCCACTGCTCCAAAGTGCAGAGCACCTGCTCTAGTCAGGAGGAGCTGAAGAAGCATGTAAGGCTGGAGCCTTTTTATCTTGCCTGGGCCCAAGTCATCCAAACAGTGCCAGATGCATCATTGGGAGCTCAGCCTAAATCTGAGAGCATGACTGTGCTTACAGAGAAACAGGCTGGGAGGAAAATCAAGGTTTAGGAAGAGGTTGACACCTAACCAAGAGAGCATGGGCATGGCCTCTGTGAGCAGGCATATACTCCATATGGACACAAGATGCTGCTTGCTGAACTAAGGCAGGAACCTTGGCCTTCTAGCAGAACGCAGCATCATCCAGAACCATTGTGTTAATGTGAGGGTACAAGCTAATAGTCTAGGGCCAGACTACAAATGTAGATAGGTCAGATGTAGATCTTGAGATAAAACAACGTTAAAAACCCTTAAAACTTGCTGTTTTGGAAAGCCTGGTTGAGAAGTTGCCTGTACTTTCTCCCCCCTACTTTACCTGCTGGTACATTCCAGGTCAGAGGAGGTTTGTATTTCTGTCATATTGCAATACTTGCCTTTATGTAAGTGCTGCTAAGAATAAAATTAGCAGTGGGAGAAAAACATCAGTTTGATGGCTAAATTTGGAAAACTTGATGAATAAATCTATTAACTTCATCGTGGAGAGAGAAAAGAATAGAAACCCTTTCTTTAAAGAAAAGATAAATATAAAATAAGAGCTGATTGCCCCCTTTGGTTTTCTAAGCCAGATTCTTTACTGTTCTATTGATCACTCAGAGGATAAATATTAATTGCCTCTGGTCTGCAAGGCTCTGGCTTGAGAAGATATGGTCAGCTGCATCTGAGAGGCTTTTTCATATTATCAAATGCTTTGAGAATTTTTGAATTTTTGAGAAAAGAGGAAGAAAAGTTTGTCTGTTTGACTAGCCTGAAAGCAGGCTCCTGATAGGTGTTTGGTATCACACTGGCATGGTCAGACAGGGCAATGCCCTGTTCCAGAACAGTAATCGATCAGCAGTCTGTGACAGGAAGCAGCACAGGGCTCTCCAAGGTTTACCAGAAAGAGTGCAAGCTTAAAACTGCTCCAAGCACACCCCCATTCTCCTCCCAGCCCTGCACCATAGGCTTTGTGGGACTCTGCTCCAGTCAAACCGCATGGTGATCGGTGTACACATAAGAGTCTTCCAGCTTTGTCCACAGCTGTTGAGGACACTGTCATCTTCATCTTGCATGAGAAATGCCTTCTCTTGCCTGTCCCAAAGTCAGGCACAAGGTGGTAAAGTCAGTCCTCATCACAGGCTGGAGCATTTCACAGCAAGCACTGTCTTTATTTGCCCAGCACTTCTGGCAGCCATGCCCACCGCTTTTCTTGGTATTCCACAACAGGTCACTTTTGCCTTTATTGCTGAATTAAAGATTATTTAATAAGCAATTTAGATTGAAAGCAAGAGGTTAGAAATGTTAACATTTCTTAGTCAGATACTGGACTAGTACAGTCCTAGTCTATCTTGAGAGGTGGATAGCTTCCTTGTCATCTCATCTGTTCTTCTCTTGATCTCTTATTTTTGTTCCAGCTGTTAGAGCTGCAAGTTCAGCATTGAAGTTCTGCAGAAATGCTACCTTCAACCTATTATTTCTTTCATCTCATCCTAATTGCCCCCCCTAAATAATTTTGGAGTAAGAAACTGGCATATGAATATCAGCATCCTGTTTCTTCTTCCAAAGTGACAGCCTTGGGTGCTTAATGACCATTTCCCTTCTCTATTTCATACTAAATTGGCTGGACATGAAGGAGAAGCAGTGCATAAACTAAGCAAATACTGTTTATGTTCTTCCTGTAGCTGATCTTTGGACACCTACGGGTCATTAATTCCTTTGTTCCTGGCCAACCTGCCAGCTGGTGGCTCTCCTGACCAGTTTGAGACATTCCCTTTGTGTGGGCTGCTGACCCATTCCCACTGAGCTACAGGATGTGTTCAGGAGGTATCAGGACCCTTGGGATATTACTTGGTCTTTCCGCTGAGACTGGAAGTGATATAAGTGATACAGTCACAATACACATTTCCAGGAGCTCTGTTTTCCCACCTTACCCTCTACATATTGGCAGCATTAAATGAAAAGCTAATATTACTGCTTTGGTGGAGGTACTGGGCAGTGTTATCAGGTGCTCTGCTATGTCTGTAGATTCATGACACAAAAACCCCAAAGGGTTACTGCAACCTCTGAGGACCAGTCTCTGATGATGGAAAGAAAATCAGCATCATTGCATGACACTGCTGTTCATGTAGGCTGTGAATTTCAAAGGAGGCAGGTTGAGGAACAGAGCATGGAAATCCCTGCTGATCCCTGAGCAGGACTATTTTTCTCCTTTAAGAATATTTGCTCTGCTTTTTGATTTCCAGTGTTTCCAGTTGCCATATCAACCTGAAAAATCTGCCTGGCAATTAACTGCATATTTTTCAACAGAAAAATTTAGTTCCATCAGCTCCAACATCTGATTGCTGGGATTTCACTTCACTTCGTTTTATTTTATTCCTAGTATTTGCTTTCCAAGCCACATTAGCAGATGGCCAAGGATCTCTACTGTCCCTAAGTGATCTGAGGCTCAGCCATCTATGCGTAGAATTTAGGTGCCAGGTCATGCAGTAGACATCAGTAGCAGAGCTAAATTCTGTGGGACACATCCTTCTTAGGTGACAGCCTCGGAAAGGCCACAAGCATCAGTAGAAACACTCTGGCTGAAGCTAAGTGGCAACTTTTAGCTTTTATGTTGCTCTAAAGAGCTGGTGCAGTAGGCACAGTGGAGGGTAGGGAAGTTGCTCCTAGCTTTGTCACTGGACAATGTGTTGGTAATTTTAGAGCCTGCATCCACTCCCATTTCCCTCCCAGTATCACTGGGGCAGAGAGGAGCAAGTTGGAGAGGGAGCTGGAACTCATTTCTGATAGTAGCCCAGATCCACCCATCCCTGTCCTCTCTCCTACCCCATCACTGGACACTCATGGGTCACTGCAGTAAATGTGGACTGATTCTGACCCAGTGCAGATGAATCTGCAGAGATTTTTCTGTGGTTAATACATTGTTGAAATTGTTGTGGGTTTGTGGCGTTTGGTTTTGGGGGTATCTGGGGAGGAAGGTTTGTAGGTTTTCTTTTTGTTTTGTATTGTATTTTGTTTAACAAGAACAAGAATGGAAAACAAGAAAGTCAAAAAAACCTGAATCTTTGCCCTTTTAAAGTGGAGACACCACCACAGTAGGGCATAATGGCTTGCTCTGGTGGTAGTGGTTTGCCTAGGAGCCTGGAGATTGATGTAATGAGAAACACAATTCCTGCAAAGAACATTGTTAAATCTTTTCAAAATTTCAGCTATAAGCCATTTTATTGCTAATAATATGGCTAGCTTTCCCTTTTGAAGGATCTGGGAATGTTTGACAAGACAGGAAAATGGAGAGGACTTGAGGCACCATAAGCTGTATTTTCCATTTACCTTGCTTGAAGCTTGAACAACACATGTGCCACAAATGATTTGTTTATTCCCAAGAACCCCCAAGGAGTCCAGTCTCCATGCTCAGGCATATAATGGCTATTCAAATGAAAGCTTTACTAGATTGTTGCAGATCTGATACCAATGCAGTGAGAGAAAGAGATATGCAAATATTCTAGATTAAACAAACTAGCTCCCACCCTTTGCCTTTTGAGGTGTGATCTCAAATCTGGATGGTGTCAGCAATGCAATGAGTTTGTTAGACTCAGCTTTCTGCAAAACTAGTTCTTTTTTCTTTCTTCCTCCACCCCCCTATCCCCACCTTTTGTCTGACAAAACTTTCTCTCTGTTCTGTCACAAGTAGGGAAAGCCCCAATCAGGGCTAAAATACACCAGGTCTTCCAATTTGAGACTGAGGAACGTTGCCAAGAGAAGCTCCTTCTACACTGTTTTTTTTCCCCCTATGTTTTCTTGAATCAAGACCTTTGCCTTGGCCTTTCCTCATACTGTAGAAACAATTTTGGAAGAGTGACACAGAGACTGGAGCTGTAGTCCAGTTTGGGGTTACAATCTAAACAAAATTTGTTTCTGCTCACCTTGCAAGACAAATTAGGGCTTCACTGGTTCTTAACACAGCCTCTGGTCCTCTTTCTCTCTCTGTATTGTGTGTGGAAGCTGGGCTCCAAAACCACTTCATAAATGTAAAAATAACATGTCATCCACCTAACCATTGAAGCGGTGCCAGCAGCTACTGTGTGCGTTGAACAGCGGGGAAAAATAATAATTTTACATCAAAAACACCATAAAAGTTTTCAGTCTCTTCTAGGCTCTTGTAAAACTGCTATTATCTTGTCCAACCCCCCAAGGCTTTTCACACAATTATCAATTATGCTGTATGGATTTCAAAAAAAGACAGTGTCTGGAACATGGGCCACGTGGTGGATCACACAAACAGCAGCGGCAGCACGGCTATGCCTGGTCGGCAGGAGGTCCACATGCACTTCGGCTCTGCTGCAGGCTCCCAGCTGAGGGGCAGAAATCCCCAGAGCATCCCTGTATCTCTGTTCCCCTCCTGTCTTCTGTGCTCTTAATCACAAGAGCTTTGAAGCAAGGCTAGCCTCTTGGCCCATCATTACTGCTAGTGAACTAAATGTTCTCTGCATTGAGTGAGACTCAATCTAATATATCTCCAGATAATCTGCAAGCGTCTAGAAAACCTCTGAGCTACAGTATGAGCAATTAGAAATGCGAAGCCTAGCAGGAAGCTGAATAACATCCTCCTCGTGGACCTTTCTTTGGCTGGGTTATGTGGACATTGTTTTGACTAGGATGGCACCCATCCAGCTGGAAGTAGTGGTGGAAGGTGGGTTTGCATCTCAGAGACTTGATTCTCTGCTTCATTAATGTTAGCCAAAGCTCGGCACTTCAGGATTTAGGGAGTGTAGGATATAATGAGGGTAGATGAGGAAGAGGGCTTCAGAGAATAAACTCTCAACTTTAATTTAGCTACTCATTTATTTCAGAACCGAGGAGGGAAATGCCCAATAGCCTAAGTGATTGGGAAGAGAAGATCTCCCTATACAAGTGGGAACAACATCATACAGAAATGTTCCTCAAAACCATATTTTGTAAGAGTACGTGGAGCCATAGCCAAATCCCATATTTTAATGTGGCTAGACAGTTGGTTTCTACTTGGAATTAAAGGCAATCACTGAAAATCATGGCCATGTTTAAACATGAACTGGGCCATAAGCTTCTTATGGGCTGTGGTTACCAAAAAAAAAAAAAAAAAAGAAAAGCTGACTCACAGTGGGAGAGGATCAGGTTGGAATGTTCCCATGCAATCCTTCCCACTCTCCAGAGGTGCCCAACACCTTCCTAGAGATTTTAGATGCTCAGCACTCCCATCTACTCCCCCTGACACTTGAATATCAGTAGTATTTCTGGAAGACCAATTTAAGAGCCTCAGATGACAACTTCATTGCTGTCTATAACTACCTGAAGGGAGGCTGTAGCCAGGTAGGGGTCAATCTCTTCTGCCAGGCAACCAGCAATAGAACAAGTCGACACAGTCTCAAGTTGTGCTGGGAGAGGTATAGGCTGGATGTTAGGAGGGAGTTCTTGACAGAGAGAGTGATTGGCATTGGAATGGGCTGCCCAGGGAGGTGGTGGAGTCACCATCCCTGGAGGTGTTCAAGAAAAGACTGGATGGGGCACTTAGTGCCATGGTCTAGTTGAATGGACAGGGCTGGGTGCTAGGTTGGACTGGATGATCCTGGAGGTCTCTTCCAATATGGGTGATTCTATGATTCTATTTATTTTGGCCTGTCAGCAGTACAAACAAGAAAAAAAAAAATCTACTTCTCCACAACTTTTCCAAAGAGTTCAAACACATTCATCCAGTTTCCTTACAAGTGTGAGTCCCAGATAACAGCTAAGTCTAGCACAGACTTTCCTAATACCATCACCAACTGCATCATTTCTGCACTGAGCTAAGCAGTGTGTAGAGGCAGGTTGGTATAGGAATTGTCATAGAATCATAGAATGGTTTAGGTTGGAATGCACCTCAAAGATCACCCAATTCCAACTTCCCACCATAGGCAGGAACAGCTCCCACTAGAACAAGTTGCTCAAGGCCTCATCCAACCTGGCCTTGAATACCACCAGGAAGGGAGCATCCACAACCTCCCTGGGCAACCTGTGCCAGTGTTTCACCACCCTCACTGTAAAGAACTTCTTTCCAATGAAGCATTTGTCTAATTTAAAAATACTAATTAAAAACTGGTACATCTTGTGGGAAGCTCTTAACTTTGGCATATCTCATTTTCACTTTAAAGTGTTTTAACCCAGACAGCATTTTATAATGAAAAATATTATTTTTTCAAATGGAAATACATGATTTTATAGGAAAAAATATATAAAGGAAAAAAACCCTACCTAAGCGTGAAACAATGCCAAAATGTTTCTCTAAGATCCAAGTAGCATCTGACCAGTTCTTGTTTCTTTCAGCCACCCAGTTTTCAGAAATTAAGATTATCATACATAAAACCATAGAATCAACCAGATTGGAAGAGACCTCCAAGGTCATCCAGTCCAACCTAGCACCCAGCCCTATCCAATCAACCAGACCATGGCACTAACTGCCCCATCCAGTCTTTTCTTAAACACCTCCAGGGATGGTGACTCCACCACCTCCCTGGGCAGCCCATTCCAATGCCGATCACTCTCTCTGTGAAGAACTTCCTCCTAACATCCAGCCTATACTTCCCCCGGCACAACTTGAGACTCTGTCCCCTTGTTATGTTGCTGGTTGTCTGGCAGAAGAGACCAACTCCTATCTGGCTACAGCCTCCCTTCAGGTAGTTGTAGACAGCAATGAGGTCACCCCTGAGCCTCCTCTTCTCCAGGCTGCACACCCCCAGCTCCCTCAGGCTCTCCTCACAGGGCTGTGCTCCAGTCCCCTCACCAGCTTCATCGCCCTTCTCTGGACACGTTCCAGTGTCTCAACATCTCTCTTGAATTCAGGAGCCCAGAACTGGACACAGTACTGCTTAAAACTGGTGAGAAAATGTGAAATTCTGAAATCTTTGTAAAGTTGGAAAACCAGGCTGGAAAACCAGTTGGAAAACCAGGCTGTCTTCCAACCGATTTTCCACCAAGCTCTCCTCAGGTGAAATTGCAGAAACTCTTCTCTTTTCTCCTGCCTTCTTGGCTCTGTTACCATGAAGTTCTGTTCATGCTGTTCTTGGAGACAAAATCTGAGACAGACTGAGATTTGTGCTGATGCTGAGTGCCTTCCTTTCCGGTTTAGTTTTTTTGGTTTTTTTTTGATTGAGGGTTTTTTTTCCCCTTTCCTTAAATAAAAATATTTCCTAAGTCGTTGAAATGGGGCTGATCAAAAGCACCTTTAAAAATCCATTTCAGTAAATAGTTTGAAACCGGATCACAAAGCCTCATAGCTGTAGATTTGCCCCTAGTTGTACCTTAGTAACAGCCTATTTTCCTTCTCCTCTGCAACTAGCCTCCTTTTTCTTTAAAAGCAAAACATATCGTAAGCGGCTCCTGAAAGATTTGTGGGGTTTTGAAGGAATTCAAGGAGATCCGTAGGTAAACAGTGTCACCTAGTGGATAAATGGCATCGGCTGTCCCAAACTCTGGAAGGAGTTTGGCTGTGGGTTTTTTTCCATTTTGTCCTAGAAAAATATTTTTAAATTGGAAAAAGCCTTGTAGAGGGAAATGAGATTATTGCCAAATTTCTGCAAACCCGAAGATGCGTAATGTGGTGGCCAGCACCGAGCTGGAATATGTAAGTCATGCGCACGGGCACGGGTCCAGTCACATCAGCAGATACAAAAGAGGAGAAGCGATTCTCCAGCTTGGTGCCTGAATAGCAAAAGGTTAAAGCAGCACAACGTGAAGTACTTATTTCCTGGATGCAGAGAGGTGGACCTCACTGCACCATCAGCTGCCCCTCTCCAGGCACAGAAAACAAGAGAACATCAGGAGGTGCCTTTGCCCTGTGATCAGCTGAGCTTCCTGAGCAGGATTTTATTTTTTTTTAATCACAAAGTGTTTGGAGTGAGAGATTTGGCAGAGGGCATCTGCGTGCTGGAGAAACTCCACAGAAAAAAATCTGTCATCTTGAGAGGGTAGGATAATGACTTTGGGAATGTGGTGATAGGTATCTATGAGAAAAGCTGCCTAATGAGAGCAGAAGATACACCAAGGCTGGAAAAGCCTTCTGACTTGCAAGTAACATAGACTCACAGAATGTCAAAGACTGGGAGGGACCTTGAAAGATCGTCCGGTCCAGCTCCCCTGCCAGAGCAAGATCACCTAGAGCAGATCACACAGGAACGCACCCAGGCAGTTCTTCAATATCTATGGAGAGGGAGACTCCACAACTTCCCTGAGCAGCTGCTTCCAGTGAAGCACAGAACAGTTATGAGAAATACCTAAACCTCACCACTGGTGCTGAGCATTAGATAAAGGTCTTCTGACTGCTCTTCCTGTGCCCTAATACCTGACAGCATTTCAGACCCAGAAGAGCTGAGTGGACCAGCAGAACTTAAGCAGTGAACCATTAACTCTCAGAGTTAACTCTTCTTAGGCTGCATTAGAGCTCCACCTCTTTGTGTTACTAATTCTGTTTCTGTCTTCGTTGGCTTTTAAAATTCAGTAACTTTGAGGTGCTTCTGTGCTCAGCTGGGCACATGCAGGCATGAACCTGTCTTTCCTGCTCAGAGTTTACATCATCCTTCACACAAACAGTCATCTCCCTCCATGCACGTTTTTGTTGGACACTCAGGGTATAATAGCCTCACTCAAGGGTAAAATGCTCCAGAAGGAAGGATATGCTCCTGAACAGAAACTGGATAGCCTGAAGATCACTTGTAGTACATAGTTTTCTGCTTTCTAGTCGGGATCCCTTGGAGTCAAGCTGAATTTGTACCAAACCACTAAGGGAATAAATTAATATAAATAGAATTGAGCCAGTTCTCCACGCTCCTAGAAACTCTGCAGAGAAAGAAATTTTAATAGTAATAACAATTTTTCAACATGTAGTGGAATTGAAGCAACAAAGCTGAGAATTTGGGTAACTCAGTTTCAAAACAAAACGAATACTGGGACTTTGTGTAGGGTGGGTGGGAAAAGTGGAGGTTTTGTCATCTTCTCTCACTACCCATCCTTCTTCGTCCTTCTGTAAGGCCATCAGTGCAGTTGCAGACTTGAACATCTCAACTCCACAGTTACAGCTGCATTTGGTGGTTGTTCTTTTCTCTGAAAATCTCTCTAGTGTCCCTACTTCTTTCCTCACACCTTAATGTAGCTCCTTTCCGCCAGAGCTCTTCCTGATGGGGCAGGAAAGGGCACAGCACTGAGGGGCAGGGAAGGCAGCAAGGATACTATCAGTGGGAGCAGAGTTCATCCCGCTTCATACATTTGGGCAGGATGGTTCTCTGCTGTTATTTTCCAGTGCAGGCAGATATGGTCCTTTGGCTGCTTCTAGGTGCTAGGATCATAGGATAATTCAGGTGGGAAACAATTCTGGGAGGTTTTGAGTCCAACCTCTTGCTCAGACTAGGGTCATCTGAGACCAGGGCAGGCTGTTCAGTGCAGTGCAAACCTCAGACAATGAAGAGAGACAGCACAACAATCTCTCTGGGCAACCTGTTCCAAAGACTGGCTGTCCTTATAATGATACAGTTTTTCCTTATACCTAGTCAGAACCACTTTTCCAGTTTATATCTAGTGTCTCCTACCTATGTCCACCACATTTACATCTACCATACACTTCTGTGCTGCTTTCTCCCGCTGCAGTCTATGAGTTTGTTGTCTCGGTCAGCTACTCTGCCTGTAATTAAACCAGCCCTGCCAAGAGCTCTGTCACAGGTTACGTGTCCCTGACACAGGAACACCCATGATTTTAGTGGTTTCTTTCATGACTTGTGTAAGAGTGGCTGACAGCAGAATGAGGACACTGTGTGTTCCCTATGGTAAGTTCTTTCCAACATGTTGGATCTAATTAGAAAATGCATCTGTGCAGTAGCAGAGCATAGAGCCTTCAATCACAGTCCTGCTATGCCCTGCAAAGCCAAGCCCTGCTGTGCTGTCTCTACGGGGATTGAGTGGAGATAACACAGGATACAGAAAGGAGCAAGAGCACAAGCCATTGAGATCTTGCAAGAGAGCAAAAGCATGGCTCTCCTCTGTCCAAGAGACAGCAAGCAGGAAAACCTAAAAGTCAGTGTCTGAAAGCTCAGTAGTTGGCCCACAGGTATCAGCTTCTCAACACAGATACTAGTCATGAAGAAGAGGATTGTATGAAGTGGTGAGAATGAGAAAGATGAAAAGGGATGTGACTCTCCTGACCTGCAGGCCCTGTACAGTCAACCTCCAGAGTGCTAGATGTGGCAGCACTCTCAGACTGAACATTTAGACCCAAGTCTTACATTGACATAGATTTGGACACAGCAATAAGCCAGAGCATTTTGGAAAATGTATGAAAGAGTGGTAGAATCGTAGTCAAAACAACAAATATCTGCTTTATGGCAGGTTGTTCTGTGAAGTTGGTGATTGGCCTCTGTTTTCTTCATTCTTGTCACCCATCAAATGGATGTTCTGTCATTCCTCTCCAAAAGGGTGAAAGTGTTTATCATGAGAAGCCTAAGCACCACATGTACAGCAAGACAAAACATGCTGCAAGTTGGGAGGCTTTCTCACCTGAGTATACACTCTGTTGGCAACACAAACAGTGGCATGACTCTATTTGCTCTGCTTGGTGCAGCTTCCCTCAGGCTATTTTTTCTTTTTTCATAATGGTCTTCTTAGACCAGTTCCCACTGATCAGATCAGTGGAAGGTAACATCTTTAACTGGTCCTCAGTGGAGACATTGACTGGCGTGGCCATGGTCACATCACTTGGATTAGCCTGTGCATCAATTTACTCCATTAATGTAAGTTCTACACTGACTTTCCACTGTGCTTTTATTGGTGGGATCTCAGAACTCTTTTCTTAGCAGCCCTCTCTCATATAGTCAAAACTAAACCAGATGCTTTTAATTTTTTTCCTTCTCGAAGAGAAAGTTATACTAATTCCTTTGCTCATTAAAATGTAAATGGAGAGGAATCTTGCTGAGTTCAGTGATACTATGAGACGTAAAAGCAGTATATGAGGTCAGAATCTTCCCATGTGACTTACAAGTGCAAAAACCTGTGGGCAAAAAAAAATTTGAATAGGTAAAGGATTACAATGCTGGGAACAACAGGAGAAAGAAATAGAAATAGCCCCTGAAAAATGCTGCTCTTGATAGATGCCTTCTTCTCTGAAAAGATCTGCTAACTCTAACATTAAACAGGCTGAAATTTACCTATTCTGTAAAATTCTCTTTTGCTTCTTTATGGGGGCACTTAAAATTTATGAATAATGAAAAAAACCTAACTCTTGTTCCACCAGGAACTCATAATTTCTTCTGCCAAGAGTATGTAGTCTGAAGTCTGAGGAAAGTTGGCCTATCTCTGTAACTGTAATGACAGCTGAAGCAGCTGAACGTTCCCAACCTGGATTTGTCCCTGCTGTCAGCAAACCAATTGGATGCTCTTGCTAGACCTCCTGGATGCTCCTGTATTCCCATGCTCTAATGGCAGCATGACGAGCCCAGGGTGAGTTGCTAGGTCTCCTGGGGACGCAGGTACTGCATACAGAGGGGTTTTGCCAGGCAGCCTGCCCAAAGTACAGAATGCTGCTCCCTGCATACGAAATTCCCTTCCCTCTGTGACAGGAGCACACACAAGTGTTCCTAAGCTCCATTTGGACCCATTTATACCCACATATGCCAAATGGTGGGAGGAGAAGTTGCATGGGCAAACGCTGTTGCTGAAAAGGCAAATTGCATCATTCAGGTAGATGAGGAACTTCTGGCAGCTGGGAAAGGATACAAAAATATAATCACATTAACATCCATCCCTCAGGCCCTCTGGGCAAACAAAGATCCAGGACAAGCAATATGCTGAGGAAATTGACTGGTCCTGGAACACTCTCTGTGTCTGTGTGTCTATGCACAAATATAACTGCTACTTTGGAAACTTTCCATTCCTGTTCTCTTTTAACATGAAATCAGGCTTCAGAGTTAAGAAAATTATTGTCTGGAATGATTATTTTTATTTATGAAGCAATATTTCATGACAACATATTCTTTTTCTGAACTGTAAAGAGAAGTTAGAAAATCTTTGTTCCACTTGCCTTAAAAGGTTAAACTCTCTCACTTTGATGGCTACTTTTTCAGTATCCATCAACTGTCTCCAGTAGTTCTGACCTGATATTCTGAGGGAAAATAAGCCTTTTCTGACCAGCTCTATCAATGTGGTCCCTGGAGGGTATCTGTGAACTTCAGCTCCAGTTACATGATCTATAATATAAGAGGAAGGCAAAGCCACAACATAGCAATAGCTCCAGTAAGGGAGGCCATCTTTTATCCATTGAAATGATCAGCATACCAGAAAAGAAAAATACAAGGCTTGCAAGCTGCCTGCATCTCATCCTTCAAGGTGGCCTCATTCCTGAGTATTGGGGAAATTTGAGGAGTTAATCATTTCCTCTGACTCAAAAGCTAAACAGCAGAACAAAACCAAAACCCACCCTATGTGTTTCTGAAGCTCCCTGTTCAAATCTGCTTTCCAGTGTGCATGATCTTATATTATAATTTGTTTCTCAGGATGACTCAGCTTAGGGCATCAGGTAGTGTGAGGCTTGAGGACTTCATCAAATTTGAAGGGAGATCTGGAGGAGGGATCCACGTTTCTTTTGCTCCCAGCTGCCCATTCAGGCTTTCCAGGAGTGCTATGGAATAAGCTTTTTATCTCCATCACTAGTTCACATCTGCTCCTGAAGCAGGTTCCATGGGAAATATCTGGAAGCTTTGGGAACTGGCTCCAAAACAAGGGCAGAGCTCAGGTAATTTTCACAACAGTCAAGTGAAATCCCATTACTGTTACTGGCATTACTGGCTTAAGGCTGGCTGAGTGTAGACCCTAACTTGCCCTCATGTTTCTTGGGAGTGAGCTACCAGGGTAGGATATAATAAGGCAACCAGGAGAAGGTGGCACCAGTCCTGTACACACAGGGCTTCAGGCCCCAGTGATTTAATTCCAGCAGCTTTCCTCACAGTAAATGCAGTGGAGATTCTTGTTTGTCTTCTAAAGGCAATATTAAATGAGACATTTTTAAAGCTGAAATACTATCCCAGCTCCTGGAAAAGGTTAGACACATAGCCCTGAGGTGGGCCATGTGTCTGACATCAAACTAAGCAGTGGTGTTCAGCTTGTCTTGGATTTCTTTATATGAGACAGGGGATGATTCACGAAAGGAAATGCTGAGGCCACATGGATTGCCCAGGCTCTAGTCTAACCAGGTGTAATGACTGAGGTTTTGCAGACAACGGAAAGAATAACAGATTATGGGTCAAATCTGTCCTTGGTGCAACTACACCAGCTTCAGCAAGAGTTACCCCTGTGTGAATCTGGCCCTATGTTCCTCATTCAAATAAAGCAAGACCCCTCCTGTAGCAAAATCAATTGGAAAGAGGAGAAGGAAAAAAAAAATGCTTCTCTCTATCCCGCTTTAAAAATAATCACTTTTTTGTTACACAATGGGACAGGCAAAACCAGTCCTACTAGACTCCAGAGTAAAATATCCTCAGCATGTTACAGGGTGTGTGTGGGGGGGGAATTGCCAGAACCAAGAGGTTTCTTTCATCTGTGCTCAGTCCTAAGTGATACAGGGAAGAGGAGAAAGCACATCTACCTATACAGATACATAGGTATCTGGATGTGCTATCCCTTCTTCCCTCTAGCTACATAGATATGTAGATATAGATAACTGCCTACTTATACAGACAGATATATTTGTTCTTCCTAAGTCATTTATGTCACCAATGTGAGATCTGAAGTTAAGAGGAACATTTCATCTGTTGATTACACCTGTTGTTTTAAAAGAGTCAAATACATCTGCTTTAAATGGCTGTTAGAGTTTTCACTGTTGTGTGGTGTTTTCTGTCTCAGCTTTCTCTTCACATTTAGCTGGTCTGTTGTGTATGTGAGCTCTACGGGAATGCAGAAAAACCACCTGAGGGAGAAAATTGCTAATCACTAAAAATTACTAATCATTCTTTCACACTAAACAAATCCCACTGAGAGGTTTCTAGTTACACAAAGGTGGATATTGCTTTTTTCTTTCCCCTTTTCCCTTTTTTTCTCCAGCTAATGATAGAGAGGTGCAAATGTAGGAAATCACATCTCTACTATGCATTTACTGTGGCATTTTCACATGGTTATGATCTAGATCTGAGTCCAAAATAAAAACACAATAACCTGATAATCTTCTAGGGCACACCACTAGCCCTTCACAACCAAAACATCAGGAGAAGCAATTCAGACAGTCACAGAATAATTTTCCCAAGGTTATTTGTATTCCAGCAGTAGTGAGGTCCTTTTGATGAGGCTCTGCTCCCTGTGCAGTTGCCCCCTAAAGTGTCTACAATCAAACAAATGAAGCAGAAGGCTGGAAGAAAAAGATACCATTTGAACTGCAATCCTTACAGCTAGGAAACTCAGAGTAAGTAAGTGGTTTTCTCAGGGTCACTTGGGAATTCCCTAGTGAAAGTTGAGGCTATATGTGCTTCTAAGATCCAGAGTCTTAACCAGAGAAGTCTGGTGCCTCCCAGTTTCCCTCTCCCAACACCGCTTCCTTACTCTTAGAAAGGTCTTTTCTTACACATCCTGGGAATGCACAGCTGTTCTTCTTCCCATTGTACTTCTTCCTATTATATAAATCCATTCACACTTAAAACTGCTCGTTTGACTTTGCTAGAAACCCTCGGAACAAAACATTTCACTGGCTTAAGTTCCTCCTGTGTTGGCATTAGGGCAGGCAGCAGGGGGTGTATGGCAGGCGGGGAGCTTGAGTGCTGGTGTAGGGCTCTTTCTGCACAGGGGCATCCTGTTCCTGCAGCCCTGTGCTGTGGCCTCCCTCCTGTGACACTTCCCACCGACTGAGCTATACAGAAACTGTGACAGCTGCCAGCAGCAGTTCCTGGGGAGTTTCCAGAGACGCATTCCCGGGCTAAGAACTGGGTAGCTATTTGGAACTCGTGAGCAAGGAATTCACCACAAAGGAAAGAAAGTCCTTTGCAGCCCTGCCTGTGTTCAGTTATGCCGTCATTTATGAAATACAAAAATCAGGCTGTACACCTTTGCTCACTCTCTTCTACTTTGAGTGTCCCAGCATAGCTAAGCGCCTTCTGCTGACAAGAAGAAGGGGTTGGAACTAGATGATCCTTGTGGTCCCTTCCAACCCTGACTGATTCTATAATTGTAGGATTCCTAGAATCAACCAGATTGGAAGAGACCTCCAAGATTAATTCACCCATCAAAGTAAATTTGCACCTTACTGTTTGTTGAAAACTGGTGGCAGAAATTTTTTTCAGACCAACCTGCTGCTGACTGATTGCAATAATAATGGCTACCAAAAAGCCTCACTATGGCAAATGTGCAAATAGAGTGGTGTTGGGGGAAAAGTGCTTAAATGGCTGTTTAAATTATTCACCAAAAGCAAGTGGACTAGCTCTACTTAGTGAGACTAAAAATCTATGAGAGGGTAGCATGTTTTGTCATTCCTTCAGCTTCTTTGATGCTCCAAGATTTGGATTTCCTGGCTAACATAAGCAAGTTCCAATCTGTTTATTGCATTCCAAACATACCTTTCATCAGAAGGCTACAAATTGTATTAAACTGCAATTGGTTACATGTACTTGCATTAGAAATTACATACTAATTAGTGTAGACCTTCATCATATTCTCTCAGCAATGTGTACATTGTGTCTAAGCAATCTAAGTCAGCATAGACAGGCGAAAACCACAGACTCCAGCCTTACATTTGTTTATATTTGTTACATCATTCTCTAAGGTCATTCCAACCTTCTATTTTATCTCAACTCAGCACTTACTGAGCTCATGCACTCTCACCTGTCTATGGCTTATGTTCCAGTGTATAACATTCAGACAATTCTACACTACATTTAATATTACTATTCCCAACACTGGCCCATATAGGGCACCATTGCCCACAGGTGCCATCTCCCAGCACTGTAGCATTCGCATTTCTCACTTGGACAGGAAGAAAAAGAAGGCCTTGTTTTCAGGCCACCACCAACTATTTTGATTGTGATATTTCTATGGCTGCTCCACCACTGAAGGCCTGTTTAATTTATGTCAACACACTGTGGTTTGATTCTTTGGACCAAATTTAAGAGTCCTGTAAGCAAGCTGATCCCAGGTACTTGGAACAGAATTTTATTTGTTACATTCCCCTCTGTTTTTTTTCCTGTATCTGTGAACACAGCAGACATTGTCTAAATCAAACCAAACAGAAGTGCAATATGTTTTCTATCATTGCTGTAAACTAGTCTGAAACTCACTGGTGCCAGCTGTGCCTATTCAGGTTGCAAAACACAAGACCCTCAACAGAGCATTTTTACTACACTCATAAAGAGATAATGGAAAACCAAGGACGGCTCCTAGAGAAAGGATGCCCTGAGGCATGAGCAAAGTCTAGCTATAGGTCCGCTCCTAATCTCTTCTGTGGACAGAACAAAGTAGGACAGTGCACTTAAAATACATCTATTTTATAACCAGACTAGCTGCTGCTCTGCTGCAGTGGTAAGCCGTGATGCTAAAATGCTGTTGCTGAGCTTTGGGATTAACCCCTTTAGGAAGCACCTGTAAGGAGCTGGCACCACTGAGTGTTGTCCACATAAGGACCACAGGATCAGGCACTGCAACTCCTTACTCCTGCAGATTATCTTGGTTTGTGGGTTCTAGATAACTAAGTATTTTGCTCTGAAATATTTTGTCCCTAAGGAAAACAATGCTGGAGTTTCCTGAAGCAGAATGTTGTGTACATTTGATGTTTTGACACACTGAGATTTTTAAGTTTGCATAATTCACTGAATTCCACCCAAGTTTGTAGTTTCAATACCTCTGAAACATCTTTTTTGTTGGTCAGTTTTAGCCTTCCTCACTAAGACATATTTTTTCCACTGCTCCATTCCCCAGGAGTCCCAAAGAGGCTCCAGTGGAGCCTCCTGGAGTATCCTTTGTGTGAGAGCCCAGTGAAGACAACAGGCTTTCTCAAAAGTGGATGTAAGGACTGTGCTGTAAAGCTTCTCTTTTGTGGCCAAAACGTTTGCCTGCCGCTATTAACCAGCAATACCTACTGGCATCTGTAGGAAACCACAGTGATCCAGTGAGGTAGGTTAATATTAATTACAATTTGTTTATTCAGTTTAAGAACACAAAATGAGACATTTAATTGGAATGATATATTAATACAAATAGGGGATTACAGCTAAACAGGTTGCCTGTCTACAGCTAATTTATACTTAACCGAGGTGCTCATTTACCCTGGTAAGAGTATACATCCAGAGAGCAGCTCTGTGAGCGAAGGATTTCATCACTCTTTAAAGAAGTGTAGGTGCTGGGTCTTCTTTTGTGTTATCTGATCTTACCAACATTAATGTGTTTGCAGTAGGAAGAGACACTTTGCCTTTGCCCAGGTAGAGTTAAAATGGTCTCTCTCAACTCAGCTTTTCTTCAGCTGGCCACCTAATAGCTAAAGCAAAATATAGTCTGTTTTCTCGTGCCATGTATTTGCTGAATCTTTTCTCTGCCTGTAGTCATAACTGATCCTCAACTGATTTGCAAGAGATTTACTATGAGATCTTAAGCTGGTTTGACAAGACACGCAGGGAAGTCTATATGAGCACTTTTATGACTGATAAAGCTTAAAATGATTTAGAAACAGTCTCAGCTCAACCCAAAACAGCTATTATAAAAATGTTTTCTCAGGGATTTGTGCTGATAGAAGTTCACATGTACACTTACGTGCTGGCTTTTTGCTGCATGCTTCACTATGCCACCTGAAAATCAGGTTGAGAACACCTTGAGCTGGTTGAGCCTTTTAATTATGCCATTGAAAATGACAGAGGAAGAAAAAAACAATAGAGAAAGAGGGTGTTGAGCTTGATAACCCACAGGTGAGGGAACTTTCTGACTGTCAGGAAGGTGGAGAGGCTATAAAAGGAGAAAAAGAGGGAGAAGGCAGTCTTGTTGTAAGTGAGCATGTGGGAGCAATTTTAGACCAAAAAAGTAACAGGTAAGAGTTACTGCATTGGATGTTTTTCTTCACTTGGGTTGCAGTTAAAAAAAAAGAGAGAGAGAGAGAGATAGAAGTTAGTATTTCACTTCTCTGATCTGTTCTTGTGTTTTTTGACAGCGGTTCTAATTCTCTTGGTCTGAGGCACATATTTGGAGTGAACCTTGATTTCTAGGGAGCTCTGTAGCCTTGTTTTGTTTTTTATCATGTAGGAGACAATCTTGGTTGCCTGCTAGGTGCCCACCAAGCTGCTTTCTTGCCTTCCTTCCTCAGCAGGGCAGGGGAGAAAATGAGATGTAAAAAAACTTATGGGTCAAGACAAAGACAGGGAGATGCCTATTAACATCACTAGCAAACCAAAAAGAATTCAATCAATTTAGGGGGAAATTAATTTTATGTATTTCCAACTTTAAAATAGAGAAGGCTATTGACAAACAAAAGCACCTCCCCCTCTCCATCCCTTCTTCTCTGACTCCTTCATTTCTGACTCCTAATCATTTCTGTTTTCTCCTCCAAAATGGCACAGGGAGGTGGGGGGCTTGTGGTCAGTTTGTAACAACTTGTCTCTGCTACTCCTTCCTTGCACCTGCTCCAGCATGGGATCTCTCATGCAGGATACAGCCTTTCAGAAAGGGGATCCTTTCCCATGGGCTGCAGTTATTCTAGAACAGCTCCAGCACAGGCCCTTTTCATAGGGTGCAGCCAATCCTTCAGGAGCAGACAGCTCCAGCATGGGTCCTGCATGGGTGACAGTTACTGCTGGAAAACGCTCTTGTGAGGGCTCTTCATGGGCTACGGCTTCTCCCCATCCCCCACTGCTGAAACATTGCCAGTACAGCTATCTGAATTGATATGCTTTGGTTTTGGGAATGGGGAGGGCGAGGAGAAATCCTGAAACTGTGTACATAAATGTTCAGTATTTCTGCTTGACTTTGTTTACTGTTTGGTTTTTATAAGCTCATTTCATCAGCTGTTTTTTTCTTATTAGATGTTCACACGAACAGGTAATGCTATGCAATGAAATCTCATCACAGTGTTCTGGGCTTTTTATATCACTGGTCAGTCTGCCCTAACCCTAGATGTATGCACTGAATAACCACATTGTTCATTTATAATGTCCTTGGCTTTTCTATAGCCTTGTCCCTGTGATATTACCTGTGGACACAGTAGGGTGGATTGAAGACAGCGAAGTTAAAAGTGGTGATGTATGCAGCTATGTAACTGTGAGAAGGAATGTATTGATTCCACATACTTCCTTTTCTAACCTGCTGTAAGGTGTTTCATCATGTAGGACATCATGGAGATCTTATATTTGTTACTTAACATACATCGAAAGGTCTGACTTCTCTTTCTTGCTGGCTTTCTGAATGGGAAAAGCTGTTGTTAACATGTCTTGCGTGTCAGAGATCAGCCTGTTCATGATAGCTTACGAAGCTTTGAACATATATAGCAATAGAGAGGAATGGCAAACTGTTATATTAATGTAGCTGAAGTACAAAAAGTCAAACTATTGACCTTACTAGCTCTGCATTTGGGGCAAATGTTACTGGAGTGAATAGAGTACCTCTAGCATTAAACAGGAGTTGTTTTGAATTTCGTTTTGCATGTTTTGCTCTCATGTAGATTAAATGGGAATGCCTGAGAAGGGCTGGGCAAAATTCTAAAGGGAGCTGCAATTTTGCAAATGTCAGGAACTCTTTTGGTGAAAACTTTACTTTTGGACAAAGAGGCCAAAAATGAAATGAAAGCAAAAATTATTTCCACAGGTTCTTAAGTCACTGAAAAAGCCTCTGTTAATCAACTCTCTTTTCTGAAATAATGCTCTTTTAAATCAACTGAGGCAAAAAGACTGGATGAGGCATTTAGTGCCATGGTCTAGTTGATTGGACAGGACTGGGTGATAGGTTGGACTGGATGATCTCGGAGGTCTTTCCCAACCTGCTTGATTCTATGATTTAACAAAAAAAACCTTTACTTTGGCCCTTGCCTGGCATGGCATTGGTATTCCCTAAATGGAACCAGCAAGTATCTGATAGGTGACTCAGCACAGCACTGCTCTTCACCTCCCTGAGACAAACGATTCCATAAGTTATGCTGGCTTGTTCCTGGAGCACACAAAAGACACTGCAAAAACATATGGAAGAGATACTCATGAAATTGCATTGAGATGTGTGTATGAGCTCTGGGGAGAAGCAAAGTGCTTAGTTGCTTTCCATCCATCCACATCCAATATCAAAATTGGCCTCGCAGTACCGGGTATGGGAAGATACATCTAATTGACAGGCTGCTCCCAGGCTCAGTGATGATATGTGCTTGCCCAAGGTCCTTGTTCCATGGAAGTGAGTCCAGCCCCATAGGTGACCTACGTGGTCGTTCTACTGTGTGCAGCAGCACATTTGCTTATGCAGCTGCCACCTCAGCCGAGGATCAAGTAGGGGGCAGAGCTGTCGGCATACCACACTCCAGCCAGCCACGGGTTGCAGGGCTTGAATGGCTCAGCGCAACCAGAGAAACTGCCCTCAGCCTTTTCCACAAAGAATAGCCCGCGGACAGAAGCCTGGTGCTGTTTCCCAGTCCCACGCTGAGTGTCCTTTCACCCCAGTGGCAGGCAGCTCCCTCGGGGTGCTGCAGCGCAGGGAGCGCTCTGGGGAAGCCCGTGCTGTGGCCATTAGCGCTGCGCCGGCAGCGCTCTCTGCGGATAACGAGAAGCCCTTCTGCCTCACTGCTATTAAACTGCTGCCTTTTCACGAGAGGAATCCTGAATTCTTCCTCAAACCTAAACAAAAAAGTCAGCCTTTTATTCGTTTCATCATTATCTAGGGCTGCCACATTCAAATGATTCTCCAGCAGTCCCTTCATTTCCAAGTGCACATGTCGAGAAGGGATTGGAAGCCTTTTGATTAAGAATAAGAGGTGATGACACTACAACCAGTGCAGGGTTGTCATCATTACCGTGTACCTGCACTTCCACAGAGCTCTCGCTCTGGGTTGCCTCTGATATAAAGCTGCTGTACTCTGTGCCCTAATTGAATGGAACTATTTTATAAACACGCGATCCCTGAATCCCAGAAAAGATCCTTTTAGAGGGGAAGATATAGAGAGGGTGGTGGGGAGGTGAGGAGCTAGATGTGCTCGGTTCCTAGCAGACCAATTTTGTCTGAGAGAAATCTCTTTGTTCCCTGCAAAACTGCTTGTCATCTACGAGCAGATAGCGTGGGGATTTTTTCCCCCTACAAGTCAAATGAATGCTCTGACCACCCACTTTTAATCCTGTGATTTTCTGCTCTTGGCCTGGATTACAAGTCACCTATAGCCACCTTTAGTGTGTAGCAGGCTGCAAGTTTACACAAGGTACCTAGGGGAAAACATCTGTTCCTTCCTGGCCCTGTTTGTCAACTGTTCATGTCTGATAATTTAACTGTCTGACTTGGTCACAATAATGACCTTTCTGGTAGCAACACAGGGAAGAAACTTGCTATCTACCCACCAGGTTGCTCTCATCTGCCTTATGAGATTGCATTCATGTGTACCTCCTAAACCTACAGTGCTTATCACAGGAGTGATACTCTGCAGATGTCTTGTCAAGCAGCATCCCTTATTTCAAGCACTCTGTGCCCAAGCTCTGGGATCTCCACTGGTGATTTACTGCTTTCCAGGTTAACTTTTAAGTGCTGATTTTGACCCATATTCCTGTCCTGCCTATTTCTCTGTTCCCGTGGAATATAACTACAGCTGCAGAAAAGTGCTGTGCCTGAGCCTTGAGGGATGTATGATGTGTGCTGGGCCGGCTCCTTCCTGGAAACTGGTCTCCCAGTTGCAGTTCAGTAGTTAAACTAATCCTCTGCTATCTGTGTGTTTAAAGGTGGAAAGCTTTTATTGTTAAATAAGCTTTCCCTGGAGCCTACATTTTAGTAAGAATACTCTAAAACTCCTATATGAAATTATATTAATAGACAACAACATTACAGCTGCTTCTTGGTACTATTTCAATAGCTACGTATGAAATTTACTGCATAAGGGATGTCGAGTTAAAAGTGGTCAGAGGAGTTACTTTTATCTTGGCTTACATATAGCATTACATTTACACCTGAACACAGGGTGAATTATCATCCAGAGGAGTTGAGAAGGAATCTCTTTTCTCCAGGAATGGCAATTATATTTGATTAGGTACATGGGAGCTTTTTCCTCTCCTGGCCAAGGAGCTGAGGGCAATGCTTTGAAGATACCCAGCCTCATGATCAAGGTGTAAAGCATAATGACAAATGTGAAGTTCCTGCAGGGTCAGAGTCAGCTACAATAGTTCAGGGGAGAGGCCATCGGACTGGGACTTAAGAGGCTTGACTTGACTGCCCTGTTCTTCCACTGGGCTGCAGGACAAATCACTTCCTTTCTGTGCCAGTTTCCTTATCTATGAAATGGTGGTAATGAGCCTTTTTTCTTCATTTCTCTTTGTAATTGCTCCAAGAGCTGCAGGTAAAGCATGCTATACAAGCACTTGGTATTACTGTGTCTGATTTGTGGGATTTTTCTGTGTGCAAGGAGTTGTTTCAGATTTGCACTCATAAGCTCAAAGACTGTAGTGTTTGTCATCCTGCTGTTAACAGCTCTTCCCTGAAATCATTTGGATGTACAGGCAGTGCTCTGGTTTTGTTTTTGTTAGGATATCTGCAGCCTGTAATCTTAGTGCAACAGGATTTGTTAGTCAAGCATAGCCCTTAAACAAAAGCGCCCAGAGGATGTGCTTTTTTAGATGCTGTCCCTTGCACAATGGATCCCCTATCCTTTCGCCTCTGGTCTCTTCTGCTCCCCTCTTGAGAGACCTCCACGCCTGTGGTCATCAACAGTTTGCCAACACAAGGAGTAGGAGAAAAAAATGTCCTTGACATGTAGTAACTCAAGCCTCATTCCAAATGTGTTTGCTTAAGCATTGCTAAGGGTTCCCCCCCTTCCGTCCTCGTCACTTCTCCCCTCAGCCTGCCTTTGTTTCAAGGTGGGAGGGGGCTGTTGGTGGGGTGAGGGTTTTCTGTGGCTGTGCCTGTTGTCATCTGGGCACTTTGACACCATGTGCAGAATCTTGGCCACCATCTCACCTTGCTAATGAAGTACATAGAGTGGAAGAGTCCTAATTGTGAAGTGATAACTTACCAAGTGTCAGAGCAGATGCGGTGTGCATGATGCTCTTTAGTTTGGGTCACTGGAAGTGACAGATGCGAGAGGATGCTAGATTAGTTCCTGCTGAAACCTGAGAAGCTGCCTATGGTGGTGAATGTCACCCAGTGCTTGGCAAATGCATTCAGATGAAATTACTGAAATCTTGGATTTCAGGTCTAAGTGACCACTACATGCCCTAGTAGTTCCTGCCAGTGGAATAAACATTTGCTGAACACACTTTGGCATACTAACACTTTGTGCAGCAGGCAATCACTCACCAGCCTCTGCCTGTTCTCACTGTTATGACAATCCAAATGCCTCCTAGACCACAACCATGTCAATCTCTCCTAGAATCACTTTACTAGTAAGTTCCTTAACTTCACTTCCCTCGGCCAGAGCTCTAGGTGCAATATGTGCTTGTTGAACACATTTGACTTTACTCTGCTGGTTTTTTCCCTATTTGCTCCCTTGAGCTGGGGGTAGCAATGGCAGATATGGGATGTGTAGCCTTCCCTTTAGTGTAATGTACAGATAGTGCTTGGTGCTCTCAGTGACCTGAAATACAAAATTACTTCTCCAAGTCCATACCTTTCCTCCACTTCCCTTCTCCAGCTCATCTGCTGAATACCATTATCATTTGGGGGGAGGAGTTGTACAACATTGATCATTCATCCAGTGTTCTGGGGTATGAGAGCTTACCCTAATACACCAACTTTTATTTAGTGGCAAAAATAACCTCCTGAAAAGCAATGGACCTGACTTTTTCTGACAGAAAACATCACTTGCAGGGTGAGGACTAGAGCCAAGGCTCTTTGCTTCTAGTTCAGTATGTTATCTGCAATGGGATCTTGTTCTAGGGTTGGCGCTCCACTATACTGCTACACATTTATGCAAGAGGACTTTTCACGGCATGAGATGAAAGGATCTGTAACTGTAGCTGTAAAAGCTTACAGTAAAGTGTAAGCAATGGACAATATTATGACTTCAAGATTATAAAGGTTACAAAAATAGAGGAGTGCTTCTCTGGCATTTCATCAGGCTTTTCTGCAGTACTTAACTCTGGAATCAAATTTCTCCTCCTGTTTTCAAAATGTATAGAGCCAGCCATAAAATTAGGGACGTGTCAACTGGAAATAAGGAAGCATTTGACTTCAACACTAAAATTAATTAAACTGTTATTACATTGATCTCTACAGCATCTGTTCCACTTGTATGCAGAAATGCTAGTGTGCGCTACGGGACCATTTCATACTGGTGGAATTGGATGCTGTGATCAGCCATATGCTGATAAAATTATTCTTTTGTCAGCATGTCTGCCTGGAATTGCTTCAGGAGCTGGAAACTTTTAAAGCAACAATGCTCAGTGCTAAGTGCTTAAGATTGCTGATGTGAAAAGGACTTTAGGTCTAGTTCCATACTCTGCATACACTTCATACTTCACATAAAGGTTGGAAAGCCTGTTCCTGTGTAAGGATCTAATAATGGGTTTTTAGAGCCCTTGAGTTTTGAGACCAAACTTATTTTTACTGAGTGGAGTATCACTTGTTTGCAAAGCTCCATCCAACTCTGGTCCTGTTAAATATGATAGTTCAGTTGCCACTTCAGGAGGATTGGATTAGACCCCAGAGAAGTCAGGATAGAAGAAAACTGAGATTAAAACCCCTGCTCACTGAGTGGGCTGGGTGGAAAATACAGGTAATCAGGTTTGTTCATTGGATGGTCCTTGGTGACCTCTCTGTTAGGCTCATGCAGCTTATAGATAGACCAGCCACAGGCACCAAATTCTATCAGAATAAAAAGAACAAAGGTTTGTGGCAAACAGAGCTGTAGTCATACTTTGCCTTTCTCTATCATTTGTATCCAGAGTTTGCAATGAGTCTGTATTTCAGTGTCACAAAGAATGTGACATTTGTCAGGTTCCAGAATGGGAACTGCAAAGAAGAAAAATGAACCAACCATTGCAGTGGTTTGTAGAGTAGTGATAGAGGAACTGTCTCAGTCCTGAGGTCAGCATTGCATGTGGAGCCCTGTAGGGATTAAAGAAAAGGAAAAGGGGAAAAAAATATGACATGTGCCAAGTCCATCCAAGCTACCCTGATGATGAATATAGCTTCATTTGATTGCTTGGGTACTGTCCTTATCTGTACTTAGCCCTGAAATATGCACCTGAAACACAGCTGTTACAAGATACTGGTTTTTTTTTAATTGGCCATTTTAAAATTGGTATTTTGGAAACATTTGGTTTTGTAGTTTGTTTACATCTGAAAGCAATTCTCCTCAAGCCTTGAAATGGGTTTTTGCTTTTACAATTATAGCCATAAAAGCAATTACCTATTGCTGCATGCTCCTTGAAAACATGCTAGCACTTTTAATGACTGCAATATTATTAATCGGTTAATTATCATCACTGGGTTAAAATAAAAATGCCCAAGTAAACACAGACACTTTCTCTTTAAAGAATTCATGTGAACACTTCTAAGTTTGTGTGTGTTTGTTGTTGAGCACTTGTCCCAGCTGTGCTGGACATCTGTGCGCCAGCACAACCTGCACCACTGAAAGCCTGCAAGCCCCTCAAAGGTTGGTGCTTTGTAACAACTCCATCAGATGTCATCACAAGGTATTTGTCTGTCAGCAACGGCCAGCTAAGTGAGTAGCTGACACAGCTACTTACTGTATGGGTCACTGGCAAAACAGACAGGTTCAAAAATTTCAGACATTTGTTCCAACTCCTCCTGAAAGTCTTGCCTGCTTTGTCCAGCTATCAGCTCAGTTGTCTCATGCAAGCAAAGTAACACATGTTGGCACTTAAAACAAGCTGATTAAAAATAGCCTGTCAGCCCATGGTGGACAGAAATACTAAGTTTTGTTTGTCAGAAGGGAATACTTTTTGGCCTTCTTAGGGCTTGTTGCTGACTGTGGTAGAGAGGAATGGAAAGGCAGCCTCATCTTCCATGCTGAGGACGGTGTGTGTCCACACTTCCACCAGTGCTACCTGATAAATATACTAAGTTTCTTAACTCTAGCCTCAATTACGTGTCCTGTTTTCACAGCAGGTGGAAAATCCACATAAGAGACAGATACAGCTGTTGTATCTCCAGGTGTGCAGCTGACTTGTCCCTCACATCTCCTTCACTCCAGCAGGATCAGTTTGAACTGTTTGGGATACTTTTGTGGCTTAAAGTTAGCAGTAATATCCTAGACCTATAGAAAAGAAGTGTAAATGAGTGCTACTGTGACCTATAACAAGCCAGAAAACTTCCTGCCCAAAGACAGTAATGAGAAATGACTAAGATTTATGGTGGAGCTGATGGCTTAAATGGACAGCCCATTCTATTGCAGTCCAAAGAAAAAGCTCATCTATTTATCTTCATTAAAGCTGCATTTAGCACTTAGGGTTAACATCTACTTTTCATTTTGCATTTCTTTGTTTTGAGACTTACCCTAATGCTATACTACATCAAAGCTTCATAAGGGCCTGGAATCGCCTCCCTTGTACTCAGTGAATGTGATTCTCTCTTGAAGTGGTAAAGGCTGGTGGTGAAAGCTAAGGGCTGGGCACAAGGTGATCCTGCTGGCCAAAGAAGCTGCATAGATGAAGGAAGCTGAAGAGCAGTTTCCATGAAACATAAAAGAGACAAGCATGATTGAAAGTTGGGGGATATATTTAGAAAGAACAGGATTGTATCCTCTGTCTAGTTTCCATGGTGTCAAAGTCTTAGCTAAATCCTCATATTATAAAAATAAAAGCAGATGGAAGTGTACTGTTTTAAACTGGGGTTGTCAGAGGGACAGTAGGATTTGAAGATCTTGTCAACAAACAAAACAGAAGTATTTTTTCTTTTGTAAGATTCAGTGCACAAAAGATAATACTCAGTTGACCACAAATATGAATCTTGAGAGGTACAAGCCAGAGAACATTTTGTACCATCTGTGTAAAGGACCTTATGTAACTTACACTGGTCTTAAGGCACCCCAGAAAAGGCCCACATTCTCCTGATATTAAGGATTTGACTTCAGGCTGAGAGAGCAAAGCTATCCAGATCCTGTAAACAAAATGTTCTCCTGTGTTGGTTGTATGAAAAAGACATGTGGCATCCCAACGAGAGGCATGGTGGGGGAAATATATCTACCGCTCCCCCCACCCAGCCCTCAGTTTAGCATCTCTTTCACAAATTGTGACAACCAGTGGCTGTATTTCAAAGGACCTATCTTTTTTTTCCCCACAAAAAAAAAAAACAAACCACCAAAACAAACCACCTATGAAACCTATTGATACTTTCCCTGCTATCTTAAAAACCTGAAGAAGAGAAAGTATCCAAAGACACATCACTGCTTACTTCCATGTGCTAGTGAGCACAGTCAAAGACAAAGATGGCTTTATTGTGGAGCTCATATATGCTCCACTGCAGTATTTTAGCAGTCCTGTCTCAAGACTACTGAGTCTCCCTGAAGTTACACAAGCCTATGGATGCCAGGAACTCTGCAGTAACAAGCCATGGCTCTGTACTCAGGCTAATTACTGTTGAAGTCAAAGGGAGCTGGATTATTTCCTGCCAGAAAGTGCTTGAGCTGCAGCAAAATGAATTCTGCGTGCAAAACCATTTGCATGAATTTTGCTGTTTTCATTCCTGAATGCTGAATGAAACTGAGGCAGAGCAGAAATTAAGCGATTTGCCAGAGGCTGAACAGAGAGGCATAAACTGCAAGGGGAAAGGGGTGGAATTGGTGACTCCTGAGATATATGCATCACTTGGCAGCTTGTGCTGTCCTACCAGCATGCACTGCAAGGAAAATTAACTACCTAAATGAGATGATTTTGAAAGGACTTTTTTTAGCTTCTCCCTCAGCTGTTTTTTGGTAGAGGAAAATACAGGATGTTAGCCAAAACTATGCATTCCTCTAAAGGCCAAATGTTATTCAAGCACCATTACTAATAAGAGCAGCATTTGTTCCTGTATGTTTGTCCTGTACTCTTTACACAGGTGTTGGTCCCCACTGTTCGGAAAACAGGAGAAGCATATTCACATGAGATGCTCTAAAACTCACTGATTTCATTTTTAAGTAGAAAGTGGTAGGAGAAGAGAGCTCTATATCTAACTCTATTGCTAAATTCTTGCAAGAAAAAAATCCAACCTCAATATATTTAAATTTTTACTGCTAAGTTAAACCCTTGCACAAAAAAACACCTTACAATGGAAATGCTGACAGGTCCTTAACTATAGTAGCAGTAACAGTCTCTGCCATAATAAAGATGTTGCATGTTATCAATAATCCTCTTTTTCCTGAATCCCTGTCTTTCTAAAGAGAAAGGGCTTACTGACTGGGCAAATCTATTTATAAATTTTGTCTTGGCACAAGAGGAACATATCGACAGTGTAGTGGAGATCTGGGGAGGCAGCTGGTTGGCCTGCGTGCAAGCAGCAAGCTAAGTGTCAAAGCAGGGCACGTTAATTCTCCCTCGTTCCTCTGAGAGAAGTGGGGAGGAATTAGGAAGGAGGGGGGAGCTTTCCTTTGAATGAGGTGGGGTTAGAAGATTTACAAAAGATTGAGCAAACTGTCTCACTTGGCTCACTGAAGAGCTTTGAAGGGCTTTCACATGCTACTCACCATTGGACAGAGTCATCTAAATTGGGAACCAGGGGCTGTGTGTATTTATACCGCATGGAAGCATAGGAATCAAGACAACTCTAGCTGATAAGGATAGATCTTCCTGGGGGTTGATGATATTTTTCTTTGAATAAAATGGTGGAGAGGCAAAGCTGGAAAGAAAAAAGATAAGATCTCAAGGAGGACACTCACTTTTCTCCCCTCCATGTCATTTTAAAAGGATCATTTTCTTTGAATGCATTGTGGTGGATTTCTCATCTCTTCACTTCTAAGCAAAGTCTGATAGAGAAGATGATGGATTTATTTAACTGATAGCATAAACTGGCAAAAAAAAGTTGAATTTCTGTCACTCACCATCTTAGTGATATTCCAGCAGAAATACGACATCTTCCTTCCAAATTATAAGAGATGACAGTGCTCCTTAATATTCCTGTACACCTGCAAATGGGCCAGTACCCAGTAATTGTCATATTTCCCCAGGTCCTTGTGCCATTTTGGAATAGTGTGATAGAGAATAATGCCACCCAGATACTTAAGTGACCATGTTCCTATGAGAGTGAAGTTTTTCTCCTTTTTGCAGCTACTTTTCACCATTCATTGCTCACATAGCGTCAATATTGCACATGTAACGCACTGCAGCCCAGCGCTGGCACAAGTTACCACCTTAACTCTGCCTGCAGACTTTCATTACAGTTCTTCACAACCCTTTCTGTACATAGTGTCCTTCTGGAAACAATGAGCAGTTGATAAGGAAAAAAACACCTTATTGATAGGGTTTATGAAATGATATGGTAGCAGAGTACACGTAGAACAAAAAATGGGTGCACTGACAGTGTGTAGTCTGAGTGACACAGCTCTGGTAATGGTAAGGTGGGTGTTTGGGTGGAGGTGAGGATGTGTTCTCTTAGCTTTGCTTCTCTCTTTCTGGGAGTTGTGTTGCTTTACAAATCCCAGGAGTGCTTCACAACAAAGTACTTTATGTGTTAGTATACCTTGGGCAGGGGTTCTTTTTGTTTTGTAGTTTTTTTTAAAGAGCTCACTGTTGTCCTAGCAATGTTTGATTCCAGCCCAGGGGTGGATGGTTTTGAAAATCCCACTCAGAACACATATGCCTGTCCTCTATTACGCCGATGTCAAATTTTCCTCCTCTTATACCTAAAGGCTAAAGTTTACTCAAAGCAGAACAGCAAGGATCACATAGCTCTTGTCAAAATAGCTTACAACGTGCAACCAATAAGTAGGTCACTTATCTGAATGGGATACTGTATAAGTAGCATGTTTGCCACAAGAGACTTATGAGCAAGTCCCCTATGGTGTATATATAATAGTCTGTCTGTCTGATTCAATTCCTGCTGATGTTTAAACTAGACCTCAGTTTAAATGGAGGTGGATCAAGGGGTATGCATCATGTATGAACTACGGATGTGCCTTTTTCCACAAGGGCTTACTGAAGTAACTGGGGATGTCACAAAAGGCCAAAATTGATTGTATAAGTTCACTTTCAATCTTCACAAGCCATTTGAATGATCCAGACATATTCCTCCAGAAAATGCAGGGTATGCAGGGGAGGAGAATAATGCATGGGCAGCGTTAGCTCGGGACATCGATGAACTGTTCAAATCTTGCAGGTGACCTTACTCTGACCCTTCGAGTGACTAAAGAGACATGAGTGTTTCTTTTACATTTCTGCCTTCATTCTTGGCTGGCTTTGGCAGAGCAGCTCAAAGTTACGGGGAAGATTGATAAAGATAAAAATCCCAACTGAAGCGAAGAAATACTGAAAATTTTGTTGGAGAGGCTGTAATTTGGGCAGTTGTCTGCTGGGTGCTTTTGCTAAAGGAGCACATTGCAGCCCTAGGTTGGGGCCCAGGAGATGTTCAGCTTCTCTTACAGTATCAGGAGATGCAAGGACCTAGGAAAGCACTCACTGCAGGAATCATCCAGCCAAAGTCCCAGCACTGAGTTCTCTTGCCTCTGAGTTTTGAAGACTCTAACTACAATTAGGAGGTGTCTTTGATGGATTCCACCAACACCCCTTCTCCCACAGGACATACGTCAGGCTAGTGGGAGATTAATTCTGAAAGCAGAGACTCCAGCTGTAGAGCACTGTGAAACTATAAAGAAGTGGACAGCTTCATCATTAATTTAAAACTATTTAGAGTGCTGATAACATGACACAGAGAAAGGATTGGTACTGAGAAAAGATTGTTCTGCAGGGACAAGTTAGTTCTACATTTGTTATTACCAGAATTGCCTTATTCTGGAGAACTGTTATTCAATGGTAAACAGGCAAAAACCCCCAAACACTAGAAATATATAATTATGTGTGTTCAAAGTCTGGTCAGTCAGACTAGAGCAGAGGACATGAGCGCTGAACAGAACTGGACAAGATCAGACTGCCTGCCTGAACACTCTCTGCAGCTACCTGGTATTTTTTTAAGAGGCAGGACTCCTGGGTGTCCAGGGTTCATCTGATTTCAACCAACATTAAAAAAACCTAACAATTATGTGTCTTATTAGATGCTCCATATATGCCTCCTTGACTGGGTCCTACACTCTTCATCTTGTTGCTCTTGTTACTAGCACTACAGGGTTTTATACAGGTCTCCCTTTTGCCCTTGGTCATTGCACAATTTCAGTGCTGAAAAATACGTTTAAACCAACTCTTCTCACTAAAAAAGTGAAATTAATTGTGGTTTTCTTTGTTTTCTCTGGACTAAGGTAACTGACTTTCAAGAGGTACCACCCTTTAAATCTGTGTATGGGAGCCCTGGCTGTTATCACCACAAATATTGTGCATGAAGTAGGTTACAGTACAGAAATAGATGACATTACAATGAGATGAGTATTATCAATTTCAGCCTCAAAAACACCTCTGAAAACAGTTAAAAGGCACCAAAAGCAATAAAATACTAATCATTGGCAGTTTTGAGAAGGTAAAGGATGCCCCTTGGGAAATGCTTGTGATGCTACAGTCTTGCCTTATGCACAATTTCCTACCTCTCACTTCCTTCCTCATTAGGTTAGCATTGGGATAAAAGAGCAGAATGGGTCAGGAGGTCCCGTTCCAAGTAATTAGAGAGTTGCTTCTTTTATCTAAGTGCACCTTGTTAAAGTGTATCAGTGTCAGCCAGGTTAATTGGAACTTTAATACATAATTGATGCTAATTTATGGCCCTTTTTGTTCCAGGATGCTCATGCAGACCCCAAAGTCAGGATACAGTTTTCTTGTTATTAATTATACACTGAAAGCAAATATCCCGTGGGAGGAGACCCACAACTTATTAGAGTTGCCTAGCTGCCCCAAACCCCTGCATGCACAAGTGTTTCATGGCTTTTTTAGAAGCTCCTGCTTACCCTCAGCATAAAATAAACGTGTTTATTTCTGCTTCCACCTGTCAACTTGCTTAGCTCAGTGGAAACGTTCCTCAATTGTGCCCCTGTGAGCAGGGTGGGACTTCAACTCTGTAGCTGACACTTTTCCTCCTCAAATTGACAAAATATCTGTGAAGAGATAAGTAAATTCTGTCACTGACTTTAAAGGGCAAAGTTGGGACTGTGCATTGCTTTTACAGGTGGATACTCCTGAGAAAGAAATACCTTTAAAAAGTAAATGGGAGCTGTGTACCTTTAAAGAACATTATTTTCACTGTTTGGCCTTCTAGGGGAGTAGCATCTTTCCTCAGACAGTAATATTTAGTGTAGCTGAAGAACTGAGCTTCTCACGGTGATGTTTCATCTGAGGCACCTGGTGGCCACAGCAGAATGAGCTCTCAGGTGACCTATGGGGATCAAAGACAGGGACTGCAGTTTATTCCCATGAATATCTGCTATTTAGTACATTTTTAACTCCTCTGCTTAGGTGTATAAAGGAAAAAGGAGGGTCACTCCAGAGAAGTCCTCACCGTCTGTCCTTTGTTGCTTTTTTAGCTCTTTCCTGTCCTTGTTCTGTCCACGTGAGCTCACCAGGTATTCCCAACACTCTGGATCATTCCCTTCCTCACTCTGCTTCTAAGAGGAGAAGTGCACCAGCCACAGAGAGAAAAATCAAGGTCGCAGCCTGTAAACAGTCAGGTTTGCACCCAGTAAAATGGCCAGATCCTGACACTCCAGCTGCTTGCACTGTTAATCAGCTGGAGCTGTGATAAGTACTTAAAACATTTTAAGTTCTTTACAGTGAAAGTGGTACAATACTGGAAGAGGTTGCCCAGGGATACTGTTGAGGCCCCATCCCTGGAGACATTAGACATCAGACTTGATATGACCCTGGGCAGCCTGATCTAGTTGGAGACAACCCTGCTGACTGCACAGGGATAGGACAAGATAACTATTGAGAGTCCTTCCAACCCGAGGCAATCTGTGAATCTCTGCTGAGCAGAAAGGGCAGCAAGGGAGGTGTGGGTCAGTCTCCACTTCTCATGTGAGATAGGGAGCTGCTGAAGAAAATCACAGGAGGTGTAGGATGGCCCATTCATTCCGTTTTCCTTATGGTCTGCACGTCTCAGGCTCCATCTCTATGGGCTTTCAGTGCTTGTGCAGGTAAAATATGAGGAAAGCTTTTCCCTCTTGTCAGTTAAGCTGAGCTTTTAGTCAGATTTTCTCTTAAAAGGATTCTTCTAGCACCTAAGTATAGCAGAGGTTGGACAAATAATATGATGGTCCTTGTTTAGACATGCTCAAAATCATGCCATTTCTGAGGTTAAGGATGGTCCTGCAAGTATGCTGGAAGTTCAGCTTGCCAGACACGTGAACTGGCTAGATCCAATGTGCATGCAGCTGGTTCACCCTTCAATTTGCTCCTCAGTTCATTTTGTTCTCTGCAAAGCAGATGTGGCACAACATGATAACATACCTGTAGTGGGATATGCTGGAACATGAAACAACATGTGCCAGGTTTCTTCTGAACCTTTCTGAGATCAGGTACCAGTCAAAATGAGGTCATGTTAATTATCAATGATTAATTAATTAGATGATTGTTGGACAGATGAATTCAAAGATTAAATAGCACTCTCGGTTGGGGTCTGTGACCTAGAAGAAAAATGAAGATTTGTAAGTTGAATTAATGGAAAGATTCCATTTCAAATTTCCCAGATTCCAAATTTCAACTACTCATGTGATGTTTGGGTAGCATTTCAGAGAGCTGCCAGTGAAAAGGTGAAGTAGCATCTCAGTTCAGCCTCTTGAAAAGTGGCAAATAATGAAAGCTCATTCTGCATTTTAGAAATTACTTTTTTATTTAAATACATTCCTACTCATGTTTTGGTTTCCAGGTGTCCAAACTGAACGATTTTTATCAGGGACAAAGCTATTGAGGGATTTGAGTGTTGTGCAAAGCTAGTCTGTGCCAGCAGCATGTACCCAGTTATCCCATGTGGAAACGCCTGCTGATGCTGCCCACTGATTTGGCAGGAGACCTGTAGGACAGAGTGATGCTGATCAAATCGAAGACAGCATTGATCACAGAAGGCAAGACACAGACATTGGGATGGGGATGTTCTGGCAGCAGAAGAATCCTTTTGGTCAGATCTGCTGTGCTTAACGATGTCTCATGTTCTGCAGCTCTGTATGTGCTGGGGCCCTGAGGGCACTACTGATCCTTACTAGCCCTAAGCAGGCCAGTCAACATTTTTCAGCCCAATAGTGTACACACAACTCAAGTGTTCCTGTGCCAAATATTGTGCACAACACAAAGAAAGTGTGGGCAAACTTTGATATAAGATCAATGCTTTTGATAGGACAGCCTTTTGGAGACCAGTTTATCTTGTGGGGAGTTAAGGAGATGTTCATTCTTTGTTTTCAGCTGATGTGGTGCAAATAAAGTGTTAGCATTAGACAAAAGGCCACCACAGCCCCAGGTATGGTGCAGGTCATGGTGAGGGAGAGAATTAGGAAAGTCTGGAGGTCAGTCCATGACTTTCATCAAGAACAGAGAAATGCAGAGGTGTCAGTGAGCTCCAGCTGCTGCAAAATGATGAGGCATTTGGGTCTTCCAGTAACAAAATTGCATTTGTGAGCACCCACTTAACAGAAATTGCCTTGGCAACTGTGGCAAGGAGGAAAGAGGGCTTGGCAAGTTGATTGGGCTTGTGTTTGCCTGGATGGCATCACATCAATCTCCATGTGACTACAGACACTTAACTAGCTTCTTTGCACTTGGTGTTTTTTGGGTGCCATGCTACACAAGGTACATCTCTTCACCTAGTTTGGGAGACTCTAGAGAAGAGAGCATCTCAAGCAGTTCCGGTGGCTGACAACAACGTTGCACTGTACCTTGCTGTGCAGTGTCTCACATGTGGCACAGACCATAAGCTTTTAGCAAACTAAAGGTGCAACTCAATATTCAGGGTGTTTTAATTAAGGACTGATATGAGTATCTAGAAGCATAATTTTCCAAGGAGGAAACAAATACCTCTAAAAAGTGAAGCAATCTTCAAGCTATAAGGCTTGTATGAAAATCTCTCTTGGCTTTTTCTCTCATTCTTTCCAGTCTGAGGATTTCACAGCAGAGGACTGAGTGGAATCGATTAACCTCACAGAAACTCCAGTAAGACTTAATATTCTCAAAGGAAGGTCACCAGGTTTCATTTTGTGCCAGCACTCACTGTCCTGAGGTATTGAAGGCTGCAGAGCTGGAAGTGAACCTTGGTCTCCAGCAAAAGGAGCTAGAGAAATCTGCCAAGCGATTTGAATAGAAATTGATGTGGCAGTGATTTCTCTCTTTTTTTGGAAGTTGCTCCTGTTTTCAGAACGTGCTCACCTCAGAATGGAGGCTGGGGAATAACGCTTCACACGGCTGATTGTCACTGCTTTGCTGGCACAAAATAAACAGAATGGGGAAGGCAGCAAGTGCATTAGGGCAGGGGAAATAAAGAAACATTTCTAACCTCTTGCAGCAATAGCCAGCAGGGCACATAATGAGCTCTGCTGCACTACCGTGAACTAAAGGAGTCTTCTTCTTTTCCCACCTCTCTCCTGATGCTGCATCTACCTGTGCCCCGTGGAGAGCAGTCAGCCAGGGTTAGCAGCAGATAACACCATGTGTAGGGTGTGATTTTGGGGAGTTCTTATTGGCATTTGGTTGGCTGGTTTTATTCTTGGTAACAAGTGGCTGAGAAACCTGCAGGCCACTGGCATTTTTTCAGAACTGGGACAGAAACTGTCCCTTATCTCTACTGTAGCTGCAGCGTGGCTCCTGAGGTGAGGAGTAGATTGCCCTCAAGGAAAACAAAGCCCTTGTTTTCCTGGAAATGTCTACAGTAATTAAAAACAAGTGAATCATGAATTGTGTGGCATACTCACAGCTTTGCATCTGTACAGATAGGGACTTGGTATGACAGACAGGCTGGTGGTAGGAATTTCCTTCCTCTCAGACATTTCTTAGCTGTTGCTGAGGCTGACTGCTTGTGTCTATTGCTTTCTGCGCTGTATACCAGCTTTGCATTGAACAGGTAATGTGAATATCATCAACTCTTGAGTTTCTTTAAGGTCAAAAACCTGCAAAAAATATCTCAAGGTCACTTATTTCTAACCAGCCCCCCAGTGATGACCAAGGATTTTTTTTAGAAACAGAATGTAGAAAACTGGGAGTTTCACTTATTAATAAGCAGTTGATTCCAGCAGTGACTGAACAAAACTGGCTAATCAGAGCTCACTCAGGAGGGCTGGCAAAATTGGGAAGAACACCACTGACTTATACCAGGAGAGTAGCTCCTTTTATAGCTTCATCACCCTCTAGAAACACTTAAGTAAAATAAGAAATCCTTTCCTACCTGGTCCCCAGCACTGGGAGCAGTCCTTCCCAACTACCACTCCACCTATGCAGGTCCTTCCTGGCTGTTAGATGTTTTGATTTTTATTTTTTTTTTTACCTCAGAGACACTTAAATTATGAGGCTGTGCTGGCCACACACAGAGGATGCTGCTCCCTGGGTGGTTTAGCTGCTTGGGTTTTAAATCACACTGCTGTTGCAAACCAGTTAAGTCATCTTTTGGTGGTGTTTTCCTGGTCACAAGAGTGCTGTGGTTGATTCTGTTTGAGCTGTTCTGCTTACCTGTTGTACCAACAATGCTACAGGCATCTGAAACTGTCTTGTGCCTTAGTGTGAACATTTAATGTGCAACTCAGTGGAAACTGGCTGTGTAACTCTAAAATATCCCAGAGTTGTCCATTCCCCCTTCAAAGCTGTTCACGTTAAATCAGTAAAGACGTGCTTTCTTTCAGACCCACACTTTCCTGTTTTAAACATTATAGTACGTGTTGCATAGCTTTTTCAATCTTAGCCTGCAAAAAGGGATTGAGTCTGTATTGACAAGCTTAAGCCTTTAAGTATTTTCTAACACCCTGTGACTGTTTGGCCTCAAAATAAAACATATCTTGAAGACATTCCCAGCAAATGCCTAGTGAAACTCTGTGTAAGCCTCAGGCTTCTTCAAGGTGTGCTAAGTTCCCCAGAGAGTTTGTGGCTGCTGTATTGCAAACCCAACGTTAAGGACCAGATTCTACATTTCCCGAACGTCCCTGCAAAGGCACCATTAATTCTCTGTACCTAGTTACTGCAAGAGAAGAACACTGATTTGGTGGCACTCGCTCACAGGGGAGCCAGTGCTGAGCTCTGAGCCTGGAGCTCCCTTTAGCGGACCAGGGCGTGTAGTGCACTGCATCTTGCGGTTTGGCTCCTGGCGACTTCACAGCGCAGCTGCTTGGAGGGTATGAAAGGCAACTATCTGACCCCTTACCCTGTCAGTGTACAACCTGCATAAATCCTGTTTTTCGTCAGTGCTGACATGAATCTTAAAGTGCAGTCTCTGTTAAAGATGGGGACAGGCAGCTCTTCCTGACTCCCACTTGGTAAGCAAAAGACCAACCTTTCCTTCATTTGCAGCGGTCTGCTAAGCAAAAAGCTGGACTCCTTTGGTGGTGGCAAGTCTGGACTCGAACCCCTAGCTGAGCTGGTTCTCCTGCTTGATTTGGAAAGCAAGTGTCTCTCTAATGCTAAGCTCCTAGGGTTGGGACTGCTGTGACTTGAAATAGATCTTTTCTTCCTTGATCAAGTGGGTTACAAAAACCAATGTGCCCTGCTACTGTGTGACTCCAGCCTAGGAAAACGGAAGACCTCATGACACAAGTATTTATCTGTAGGGAGTAAAAAAGGCCACCCAAGGAGGTGATGGGTGGAAGGGAAGGAACTGTCTCGTCTCTCTGCTGGGTGTGAATTACCCTGTCACTACAAGGACACACTGTTGGCCTCTTCAGCTCAAGTGCCAAAATTTGCTTTTTTTCACCTTCTCTTTCCTTCTTACTGCAATGGCTGTATCTTGGGCATCTGGAGCACTGCAACGTATGGTTTCTCTCTCCCTTCTTGACCCCATCAGCAGACTGTGCTGACTTCTTTAGAATACTGCCCTATATCCTATCCTACTAATGTCAGTGATGAGCCCCTGGAAATCGAGGGCTGTCTCTGGCATGGGACCTCTGCTTACCTGAGCACGTTTTGGGGGTGAACTGTTACTCAAACTTCTCCTGTACACCACAGCTGTCTATGCAGTAAGGTGGCACAGACAACCACTTTGTACTCCAGCCTATTCCCAGCAACCTTGCCATTGTCAACTCCTTGAGTTGATGTTGAGTACTTTAGTTTACGCATCTGAATACTAGGGGGAAATTGTTACAAGCCTGATTCTTCATAAGTTACCCTGCCTATTGAGGGCACTTGGAACCTCCCTCCGATGGTTTACTGCTGCAAAACCTTGATGTACAATTTACAAACTTAAAATTCTGGGATTAAAAGAGCTATGTGAATGACCAGAATAACTGTAAATGGAAACACTAACAAGGAAAACCTGAGTTATGCTTCTACAGATAAAAAGCTTGGATTTCAAAATCTTGCATTGGCTTTTGAGGTTATGACAAAAAATTTCCTCTGATTTCTTACCACCCACCCCCACACACACCCACAATGGATCCCATACTGTTTTAGATTTGCATCCACTATTTGTAGGAACTGTTGTGTTTGGTATTTGCTATGTAAGCAAAGTTGTCTTTATATAAAAGCTAGTACTTGGCTTGAACTGCTGGGTAATGAGTATTACTTAGATGTCACTCTTGCTTTTGTTTCTTTGAGGTACAGTTTATTCTTATTATTACACACCCCTTTCCAACCCCTTGAGTCATGCAAGCCAAAAGTACTTGGCCCTTGATAAAGTTTAGATTTCCCATTAACCACTGAAGTTCACACTGCAATGTATAGAATCATCGATTTATAAATATTCAAAAAATATTCAATGGGCACTGATAAAATACATTTCTAGGGAAGAGAAGCTTGATAAAGAGTATGTAAGTCTACTCTCCAGCTCCATTCAGTATAGATAAAGGTAAACCACTGGTCTGTGTTTCTGGCAGCCTATACTGAGTTTTGATTGATGGCCTGTATGCAAAATACTTGATTTCAGTATTGACTGTCTGAACCTCAAAAGTTTTTCACTGCCATCCTTACACTGTGACATGACAGAAAAATACTGGTTACATGCAGACATGTAGGAGTAAACATGCAAAACTGAACCCTTCGTGCTACAGAATTTGTAGGGACAAAGAAGTAAAGGCTTTCTTGGGAGCAAGAGCCAGCATCTGGCTTTGGAGGGGAATCTATGATTCTTAAGTTCTAGGAATGGTTTGGTCTCACGTTGGAACCCTCTGCTTCCAATGCACTTTGAGAAAGACAAGTTTTAAGTGTGGTAGCACATTCACTGAATGTGCAGAAAGTAGCAAGTCTAATTTGTGACTTTCAAGAACGGGAGAGCTGGCAAGAGAGAGCAGGGGAGGGATAAGATCTTCGCAATGCTGCAACTTTCCATAAACTTGTTTTGTTTAATTCCATGGTTTTGCACATATGGTCTATCAACTCCTCTCTAACACTTAAATTACATTTCCTAGTGACATTGAGGGGTAGGTTGTTACTGCAGGATGGTGGGAGGTGTGCTCACAAACCCATTTATCAGATAATGGGATTAACAGGCATACCTCCCGAGTGCTGCTTTAAAAAACTTACTTCTAAATCTACATATTCAGCCACTATAGCAGCCACATTACAGCACAACAAATGAAAGTGCTGGACAAGCATTTTGAAGTCCTTCTCTCACGGTTCCAATAATATGCCTGTGGCATGAAAGGCAGGGCAAGCTCTCCTATTACTGAGCTTGTTGGAGGATGCAAGCTTCTGAACTACGGATGAAGTGAAACAAAGGCAGTGCAGATTGCAGCTGCATTTGAAGCAGAAAAGAGCAGCACCTAAACACTGAAGGATGCTGTCTTGGCTGTACCAGCATCTCCTGTGCTTCTTATTTCAGTAGCAGACAGAATGGGCTTAGGCAGACAAGAGGAAAGATACAGAGAATTTAAAGATATGGCCAGATCTAAAGTTCACAGTTAACTTCTGCTGTGTCCTACACAGATCTGGCCATGCCACGGCCTATATCTGTTTGCATGCAGCCATTAGTGTGTGTTGTACAGCACAGTGGTGTATTATGTTTTTGTGTGGTTTTATTTCTTATCCCAGCCAAATTCTACATTTGTTTTCTATATTCTGTACTCCTTATAGTCAACTGCTTTCCTAAATGTGTAAATTGTGTTTTGATGTGTTCCATTTTCAGGTAGTCTCATCTCTAGAACCATTCCTTTGAGTTTAGAATATGATCAGCCACTGTATTTTTATTGTTCCAAGCATTTTACTTTTATTGTAAAATGAAAGTATAGGAAAATGCATCACAGAGAGGTTCTCTATGTCACTTAGTAGAACAGCATTCTGTTTCTACAAGGTCATGTATATTACTTAGCACAAACTTCTGTTTTTTATGTGGCCAACCACAAAGCTTACAGGGAAAATATTTTTCATAAGCAAGTACAGTTTAATTCAAACTCTTTTAAAAAAAAGAGTCCTTGAAGAGGAAATAAGTACGAGGTCTTTTTCAGGAAAATAACTGGAAGTTTCTCTTTATCTGTGCTGGTAGAGATATGAACAAAACCACAAGCCAACAATGCTGAACTTCTAAGTGTTGTATATGCCACCTGTGGCTTTGTTACACCAGCCTTTATAGTTCTCTTCCTTTCATTTTTGCAAAGCAAGAGACAAAGGACCAGTTTCAGTACACAAAGAACATCTCACAACATGCAGAATGAGCTGGTTTCTAAGAGGTGCTGGTTTCTGCATTAGTAACACCTTGGCTTTGGCAGAAAAGCTCTGCTAAAAATTCCCCTTCCTTACACAACCTGTTGCATCTTCTTGGTCCACGTGATGCTGAGAGTTCAGGTGGGGTAGGCATGGGTGAAGGAGATGCATCTTACCCTGACTTTGCTGCTGAAGGGCGACGAAGCTGGTGAAAGGCCTGGAACACAAACCATATGAGGAGAGGCTGAGGGAGCTGGGGGTGTTTAGCCTGGAGAAGAGGAGGCTCAGGGGTGACCTCATTGCTGTCTACAACTACCTGAAGGGAGGTTGTAGCCAGGTGGGGGTTGGTCTCTTCTCCCAGGCAACCAGCAATAGAACAAGGGGACACAGCCTCAAGTTGTACTGGGGGAAGTATAGGCTCAATGTTAGGAGGAAGTTCTTCACGGAGAGAGTGCTTGGCATTGGAATGGGCTGCCCAGGGAGGTGGTGGAGTCACCGTCCCTGGAGGTGTTCAAGAAAAGACTGGATGAGGCACTTAGTGCCATGTTCTAGTTGACTGGATAGGGCTGAGTGATAGGTTGGACTGGATGATCTTGGAGGTCTCTTCCAACCTGGCTGATTCTATGATGATTCTATGATTCTATATCCAGCATACTTGAAGCATAATGCTCTCACGGTGCATGTGTTAATGTCCACCTACTGAAGAACATGCAAAAATGGAAAGATTAGCAATAACACAGTGAAGTATATTGTGAGATAGTATATAGAGTTTTATGGAGGAAAAGGATTAGCAGATATTGCAAAAAGCCACTGCATTAAAAGAAGTGCTGAGATTTTAATAACCTAGGGTATTAAGTTTTTATCTGCCTTTTTTCTAAACCTCTGTGCCAAGGGTTTTTTTGAGCCATAGGGAAGATTTACACATACATTTCATCTATGAATGGAATCTGGAAGCCATGCAGAAACTCTGAACAGGCCCAAACTTAGTGGTTCTTCTCCTTATACAAGTGTGACAGACAGGCTGGGCCATGCCCCTGTTAGAAAGCATAGTTCTGTTTCGGCTCCTAACCTTCAAACATCAAGGTAGACTGGATCTGTGTGAGTCTAGCACGTGCATTTCCCACTTTTGACCAAGTAGAACATAGAAAAGCAGAGAGAGTTTACTCTTCCTTTGTTGCTGCAAGGTCAAAATTGAAAAAAAAAAATCAGCCTGACATCAGTATAGTACCCAGAAGGAGATGTTTTTATCTCAGAAATTCACCTTACCTGTGGCACTTACAGTGTGTGACTCTTTGCTCTCCGTAACTCTTCAGGGATCACTACCTTTAAAAAAACCCCAAACCTCTGGCAAAAAAGCACTAAAAAGGTATAACTACTAGAGTACACTGAGCTGCTGCTCTCCACATTCATGGTAAGGCTTCCCCTGCTGACTTGTCCTCAGGAAAAAAAAAATGTAGGCAAAGTGAGAGAGATGTGTTAAAAGACTCTAGTTTCATGACCCAATGCTGACGACAACAGCTCTGACTTCAGGAGTTCAAGATTTTATGAAGCTCAAATACACTATCCTACAGATTAATCTTGTATTAATCATTGGTTTGTAGCTTGGTATACAGACATTCTCTGACTAAAGGAACCAATGAGGAAGACTTGCAGGGAAAAATCCTTGTTTGGTTGGATTTTTCTATAGAAGGCTTTTTGAAGTATGACATGTAATTGACGCTCTTAGCTGAGTGTCTGAGCCCAGCAACATAAACAACACAGCAGTAAGTAAAGGTGGCAGCAGATGAATAAGCAGGGATGGGAATATTGGCTGTGACTGTGCTGGGTTGGCTCTCTGCATCTCTCCAGTACAGCATAGAGGGAAGCTCATAATACCATCTGGTAGCAGCCTCAGAGATCTCCATCTAAGACTTCTCTGCTGTGCCAGCCAGCAAGATGCTAGCTGCCATCATGACTGCTGGAAAACCCAGCCCTCACTTACAGACCTTTTTATCAGCCTCAAAAAAGGAGGACTGCTCCATTGATGTCCTTTCTGGCAGAATCCTGGCTGTAAAGGTAGACATTCAGAGAGCCAGCGGGACCCCTGCTCTGCTGGTCCCTGCATATGTCAGGAGACCCAGGAGTGCAGAAATTGACACTGCATGTGAAAAGGGTAGTTTACCATTCAGTTCTGGTAAGGCAGCATGGAGCAAAATAATGAAAAGCTCTTGGTCCTGCCTGCATGGTCAGCTTGTGCCAGCCGGCACATGGCCTCTGAAGGGCGAGGACCACAAACAGCAGTGAAAGCACATGAGAAGCTCAAGGGTGAATATGGCAGTGTCCTGACAGGGCATAAATCCTTCCCGAGCAATGGGAAGTAGTATACATGTGCGGTGCGTTTAAATCACAGCAGGCAGTCACTTTTTCCCTTATTTCTTGTCCCAATTTGTTTTCTCAGTACCGTTCGCACCCTGTCTCCCTCCCAAGAGAAAAGAGAGCGCTTACTAAACCTAGGGTAAACTGAAGCTCATGGCCGGGTTTGTTCGGCTTTTCCCTCAGTGCCCAAGAACCCGCGGGTCTGTCTGACTTAGGTGTTTTTTTCCACTAGATGGTGCTGGAACATCTCCTCACCGCACCCCTTCAGCCGCAGCCTTGCCTTCTGCCAGCCCCCCTGCCCGGGGAGCTCAGCGCCGGGCTTTGGAAGCAGAAGCATCCAGCAGTGCGGCTTTGGCTCTCGGCCTGCACCCTTGGCATGGTGCTTGCCATGCCGTATCATTAATAATGCATTTCTTTTCCTCTTTGAAACGGCAGTGACAACAAATTATTGGTTAGCAGAACGCCGGAGACCCTGTCAGCTACTCTCTTGGGAGAGGATTCCTAAAGTCACACACTTGTTTGCAGAGCACCATGATGTCATATCCATAATGAAGCAATTTGCAGGTCTTTTGAGTGTTTTTATTTTGGATGTTTGCGGTGTAGCTGTGTTCCAGCATAAGCTTTGGCCTGAATGGTTTGAGAAGCCTAACTTCCAAAATATGGCTGGACTCCATTCTGGTCCAATGGCATTTGACAGCAGATTGCCTGAATCCACAGCCCTCTAGGAGCAGTAGCGATGGGAGACGGAGCTATGCCTGCTGCTCAGGCTGTGGTGCATGTTAGCTCTGAAGCTCAGTCACAAGATAGTTCGTATCAGCGTTAAAAGTCATTGAATTGCAACTTATTTTAGGCATATATGAAAACTGCTCTGTGAGGAAGATCAAGCACATAGTCATTGCTATCTTGCTGGAGCCTGAAGGGAATGAGAAATTTAAATGTGTTTCACAAAATGGAAAAAAAAATATCAGCAATAAACCTTCTGGGTATTTTTCTGAGTTTTTCATCCTGTATATGCACCCTTCTCAACCTTGGCATATGCTAATTTCAGCTGGTTTTATGCTGTGTATTTGGACTTTCATGAGTGAAATCTTACATCTTTCTGAAAGGGAAAGGAATTTCTATTAGCAGGGAAGGAGGGAATTACCATCTGCAGAAGGAATACAGTGCTCAGGGAAGCTTAAAGCTCCTAATTTCTCCAGACCTGGGCCTCTCTACATTGCTGAGGGAATAATAAATCAATCTTTTAAACAAGTTCACACAGGTGAAAAAATGTGACTGCTTCCTTTCTATATAGAAAAAGCTGAGAGTTTGCTTATTTAACTGAACTGATTCTCTCCTAAGCATTGTTTCCCCTGTATAGTTAGGGGAAACTGTGTTGTTTGTCTGTATTAAATCTGGAACAGAATCCTAAAAGGAAATGAATCTTCTGTATTTTTCCACCATTCCAACTATAGGATTGAACACCCACAGCAAGACTGAGCCCACCTGGGTGGTTCCTGTGAGTCAGTACAGCATCTAGCTCAGCCTGAAGAGACTGAAACATCTTGTAAATCACAATAATACCAGTGGGAGGTGTACTTACCTGGGGGATATACTGACCAAGCAGCATTCCTTAGGGAAATACCAGCCAGTAGATGTTATTTGCAAACGAGTCTAAGCTGAAGCTTTAGCTGCTAGAAAATATATCAGCTTAAAAATTCAAGCTGAAATGTACTGACCATCATTAAACTCTTTGGAAGAGGTGTTTTACCTTTTCCTGAACTCCCTCTTGACATAGCAGTCATTCTGCTGCAAGCAAAGACTTCTGCCAAGCTGCATCAGATATCCCTGAAATTCCTGGCACATCTGTGAGATTGACAAGCTGCTCACCTCTTGAGCCTTCCACTGGTACTTGCATAGCTTGACGTGGGTGTCACTTGTCTGACTCCACTGACAAAGTGCTTAACTGTGATTGAGCCTAGAAATGATCAGCCCATTGTGCACTGTCCTTGTCCTCCCCAGCAAAGGATGTTGTCGGGAATGCCTCCTGCTACATTAGCTCCCCAAAACACTGATTGAAGGCATAAACAATGTGTGCTGAGGGCTCATCCAAAGCGATGGGTGAGCTTTTTAGAGCCTGCCTCTGCTGCAGGTTTCAGTCACAAAAGGCATTGCTTTTTTTATCCTCTTGTTCTTTGGTTATTTTGAAAGCATGTTTGGTTTCCAAAGCTAATGGTTGACATTATTTGCTTGCCAGTCAGCTGATTGGCCATTGTTCTTTCAAACCACAGGGATTTAAACTAATTCTCTTTAACTCTTCTGGAAAAAATGTAACTTTACAACTGGACTCAAATAGATAACAGCAGTGAGAAATGCCACTCAGTGTTGCAGGAGAGTTATTTTTAAATGGTCTGTGGCTGCAGCAGGGAAAAAAAAGTTGACTGGCAGCTGGCACCAATATAACCCACCTGATGTTTTGATTTGTGCTGCTATGGCTGGTTTATCAGGGGCACCTGAAGAGTCAGCTACTGCGCTGGAAAAGCAAGAGAAAAGTTATCCCATGAATGCTCACAAACAAGCATACCACCTTTTCAGAGTCAATGTTTCTGAAGGGAAAAGTACTTTGGTAATATTACTTAGCTTTGGTGTTTCCAAAGGCATTTCAGTGGTTTCCATGCCAGATCAACAAGACTGAGGTTGGCCATGAGTCAACCATCTATAAGTCCTGTTTGAAATTTGGGGGAGATAAGTACATTTAGGACTGAAGTCAGAAAAAATCCAAGATTTGTTCAAAGGGAAATAAGAAGTCTATCACATACTCAGAACACATCCTCTCCTCAAAGCACAAGAGCTGTCAGACAGGCATCTCCGATCTATTTAAAGCATTCTCCCACCCCTGTGCTTTTTCTCCTATTTGTATGCATTGAGAGGGACAGAGAAGGATGCTTCTGTTTTCAAATGAGGCTGGGGCAAGGGAGTAGAAGAGCATGCCTACTGCTCCCAAACTCTTTTTATCTTCCATCTTTCTGCCTACCTGCAGTAATGATAATGCCCAAAGGGTTTTGCACATCTCAGCTGGAGCAGCAGAAGACCTCCAAGCATGGGGAGCGGGAGGGAGGCAGATCATTTCAGGAAATACCATATATGCAACTGCCAGGCTTAGGAAAGAACAGGTTGATGATGTTGATTTAAAGAGTTACAAAGTGGGGAGCAATTTGCTCTTGGGGACAGGGGTCCAGCTATAGGGCAACAGCAGTGCTAAGGATGAATGCGGAGGTCAGAGAAAGTCGGTGCAAAGCTCATAGCCAAAGCCATGTAGCAGGCTCTTGGGCACTCGGCTGTGTTTCTTCAAAGACTGCCGTCTCCTCCAAGGGAAGTGTGTTTTGTCATCTGCCTTCACACCCTGCCCTTCCACACTCAGTAGTGACTTTCTGAACCCTCTGGTCCTCCTGTTTTCAAGTGTATTTCCTTATTACTTTCCCCAGAGATGAATTTCTCTTGTCACTTCACTTTAGGCTATGCCGTAAGTTGTTTTTTTGTCCTGGTGTTCTCTGTAAGTGCTGGTGTGTAAGTGTCACAAGAACAAATCAGCAAAATAATTGTCTCTGACAGGTTATACACATCATGTAACATCCAGTGGCTGGCACAGGTATTTAAACTAGCCAGAAAAAAATGTTCTGAACCACAGAAAAGCTTTGATTTTTGAGTGTGTTGTATGTCTTAGTGTAACCTCCCCATCTTGGCTTGCCCTCAAGGTCCCACTCCTGCCTCCAGGTTTGGAGGCAGCCTTTGGATTGCCACTGTGCCCAACCTGGAATAGTAATTGAATCTGTGGAAATGGAGAAGAAATCATGACAACTGTCTCAAAATAATCCTCCCTCAGCTCACTACCCATACCCTTGCTTCATGGCTCCAATTCAGCTCCAGATGTGGAGTTAAGGGTCTGATTTAGAGTTAGGATTGGCTTAGTCCAGGACAGATGGTGGGGTTACCAACTGTGTACTTGCCTGCCTATCCATGTTGTTTGGAAGCTGGGATGGGTTGTGGGTGAGCACCAGTCCAGCTGAAGCTTCAGTTCAGGACTGCAAAGCCAGGCAGAACTGGTTAATATGAGGAAGATAGGAGAAAATGCACTTCTCACATGGACATCTTATTAAGGCACACAAAATTAGGCTGTCTGATTACATGCTGGCTTGTAATTTGTCCTGTTCCTCCCTTCACTTTGATCTTAGAAGGAATAAAGGCTAAACTTTATGACGTGTATTCAAGTATTTAGCTATGCAATTAGAAAATGTAATTTGAAAGTCCCACTAATTGCCTGTCTGCACCATTAGCCATTTAAATAGTTTCAAAATCTATTCCCCCCCAGTACTTGACCCTGTTTCATAAAGCAACTTCCTTCCACTTGGGCACCCAGCCAGTACTCTGGGTGTGAAGGCAAGTGAATAACATGGTGCAGGGGATTCTGCCCTGGAGCCATGGGTTTTATTTTTTCTCCCATTTCATCTGCAGCCACTGCGTATTCACTCTTCCTATTGCAGACAGACTGACTCTAGCCATGAGCAAAGGAAATACACAGCAGTAATGCAGGGAGTATGCCTGTCCTGGAAGGGATGGTTACAAAACAGAAAGATTCCTTCCACGCCTACCTAGCCAAGATCAGTTTCAAAAACAGTGCCCAGCAGAATACCCAAGACTGACAACAGCTACAACATCCAAATATGCTAACTAAAATTGCCACCAGATTACAAGGAGATCTTCATGACCTTAGTCTCCTTTTCTAATCTGCTGGTGACTATTTCAGAAGACCTATTCAGGCCAGCTGTTCATATGTCTGTATTTACATACATATTTTCATATGCAATCGCTTTATGGTTATCCTTGATAGAGTCAAGAAAATCATCAACCTCAGACAAGCTTTACTTAGGGGTTAAAATAAGCAATTTTGTTTAGATAGCATAATTGCTGTTAATAGTATATATATCGATGAGAATTGTATGTATATATTCATGTATAAAGGCATGTAATTTTGGAGTAGCTTAAAAGTTATCATTAGTATAATATATGGAGAATAGAATAGAATAGAATCAACCAGGTTGAAAGAGACCTCCAAGATCATCCAGTCCAACCTATCACCCAGCCCTGTCCACTCAACTAGACCATGGCACTAAGTGCCTCATACAGTCTTTTTCTGAACACCCCCAGGGACGGTGACTCCACCACCTCCAAGAAGTAAAGATTTGTGATGCTTTTAGGATTTAGTACTGGAAAACTGCAAGCTACTAGCTAATTGTCACTCTTCTTAAACGTCTGTCTTAGTGCAGACTACAGCTTATGAGCTTTAAAGCTTACACTAATCAAGAAGCAAGATCAATTACTGATGTAGGTCATGTACAGCTCAGCTGATACATAGCTGCTCCTCATTGATGTTACTACTTAATATTTATATTGATGAAGTAAAAAAGTTATAGTTCTACAGTGTGAAGTAGGGGAATAATTACGTTTTGAGTATTAGGAAGTCAGTCACCAGTCTCATTTGCACGAAGACTCATGTAGATGAAAGAACAAGGAACTAAATGATATCTAATCTGAATTGTATTGCTTACTGAAAAAAAAGTAGCTTCCATGGAGAAGTCTTAATTGCCATCATATTGTTACTTTAATCAAAATTACTGTTTTATACTGCAGAGTTACTTAGAGGCATACAGTCACTGGGCTGTGAGCTATTTAGAGGGAATCTTTCTAAGCCTCTCTATTGTTTATGGAATGAAGACATGGTCTGACACTTTTATGCAACAAGGTTCTGAACACACATCTCAAGTGAGTGCCCTTCCCACCCAGCAATGTAAACCAACCTCTCTTTCTGTCCTAGTGATTATTTTTTTCATTCACTGAAGAACTGTTTCAGTAGGCAGGCTGCATCCCACAGGACACTGTTGCTTGATAGTCAGAGCTTTCTCCTAGAGCAAAAGTGATGTGTTTCATTCCTGACTCAAGTTGTTCTCTTCCACTTAGAAGAGAGACCTTGGATTAAGGCATGGGAATGAGTAAGAAAGAAATTGGAGTATGTCAAGCAACTTTAAAGTAACTCAGTGTCTCTCTGTGAGCTATTGAGCTATTTTCTACTTATATTTGTTCCCAGTGAATACAACTGTTTTATTTTTGTGTATTCTTCTTCTTATGAAGACTGTTGCCGTAATGTTTACAAACATTCATCCATGCTAACCATCTTTAGCAGTTGATATTTACACTTTGGTTGTCCTTTCACTTGCGTTGATGTAACTGAAGAGTGGGTTGGTGAAAGCAGATCCAGAGTGGATGTGGATCAGTGCAGCACCACTGATTTATAGCAGTAGTTCATAGTTACTGCAGCACTTCCCTAGCAGAGTTTTATTAAAGCATTACAATGTGCTTCTTGAATTCAATGCCATAGCTGACATAGTTATGCCTAGGGCTACTTAACACCATTATGGAAGGGGAATAGTTAGTAGCCTAGGGCTACTTAATACCATTATGGAAGGGGAATATTGCAGGAAGAGCACAAAAGGATTTAGAGTTTATTAAAGCTCAGGAAGTCATTCACACTGTTTCCTTGCATTACTTGGACATGTATTTTACTACTCTCTCCTTTCCAGTTTAATATGTTATTAAAGTTATGAACCAATATGTTTTAAAGTTATGAACCAAGGCAGAAAAAGCAAGAAAGTTCACAGAAAATGTTGACATTGTCCTTAACTTGCCCTCAGCTGGAAAGATGCCTTCATGACACAGCGGAATACTCTAAGGACACAGCAGCAAACTTAACTCACGTTTCACCTCTGGCAGTGTACGGCACAAGTGTAAAATAACTTGACTTGGTTTTGCTCAAGAAGCAAGAGCAGTGAACAAATGTCTGAAAGGACCCGCTAGAGACAGATCCAGTTTCTGATCTTGGAGGTGCTATCCTGGATCTGCATTTATATACTATTTTGGCCAGGGTTAAAGAATCATGCAAATGGTTGGTCTGCCATTCCTTCTGCTTACCAGTGATGGTTTTCCATGGAGTGCAGTGAGTACTGGGTTAGACCCAAAACTAATTAATTTTCCAATAGCTTGTTCTAGAAGTTATTTTTAGTTTATCCTGACCTAGCTGCATTGTCATTTTGTTAAAAGCACTTTGATAAAGTAATTCAATAGGATGTACAACTACACAGCAGAATCTATAAAGCAACATCTTGTGTAACAAAAGAGGCATAACGAGTTATCAGGTAGGACAAAAGAGTTATCAGGTAGGAGCTAGCATTTCCATCTGCAGTATTCAGCTCACCATAGGAAAATCTGGGTAGCATCAAATGATCAATGTGAAATTCAGCACTCACCAAGATTACAATTCTCACTTTTAGCTGTGGCTGGTGTTAAGGGTTCATTTCGGTCTTGGAGAACCATTTTCCAAGCCTCTGCACCAGGAGGTTTGCAGAGCTGTGGCTGTCTGAAGATCTCACCATGTGACAAACAGCCTTTTCTTTCTCCAAGCTCCCTTCCTGGGACTGGTGCAGTTTAAATGTAGCTCTTCGGTTGTTCTTTTTTCCTATTGAACTTGCCCTGTTTCTGGTCCAAATATAAACAGTCACAGTACAAGACTGCAAGTGGAGAACTTGGCCTTATTCCTTTTAACAATTTGTTTAGGCCACAATTTTCAAATCAGACTGCCCAGAAGTAGCTCTCCAGCATGTGCTTTGAATCCATCTGTAACGATTTAAGAAGCAATTGCCTATGTGTTGATCTGGCCTTTCAGACAGAAGATACCACACACATCAAGTAGGGCATGAGGCCCTCATTCGAAGGCTCCAGTTCATGCTGCAGTACACATGTAGGCAATCTAAATGGGTGATTTCTGTTGGATCAGCAGTGGCAATAACACAGCTTGAAGTTAAGCATCTACTTGAAGCCATGCATGATACCAAATTGGCACCTTAAATCTGCACTGAGGCCTCTTAACATAAAGCTGAGTGTCTTGGCAAGCTTATGTCCACATTAACAATAAATCCTAGTGACACAACCCCTTTAAGAAAAGCAGTAAGAGCTGAGGCCTCCTTAGCAGGAGCAATCTGCTTTGGTTTACTCCAGTGCAAGCAGAATACTTAGGAAATCTTTCTGGTTTATTCTGTGTTATTTATTCTGTTTCATTCTCACGATCAGAGTTTTTAGAAACAGTATGGTTCAGTCGGTGTTCTTTTAACTAGCTTGTTACTTTATCTCGTTAGTCATTTTAAGAGCTATCCACTTGCCATGGCAAGTCTGTGGGTTTGATTTTATTTTTATTCTGAATGACTGCAGTCATCTGGTTGTTTATGTGAGTGATTCAAGTCTTTAAAAGCCCTGATGGATTTTTTTCACTCCCTCATTCCCATTACCTTCCAGACTTCTGCAAACGCAGACAAATATATGTCACTTTGTTAAAACAAAGCCTATTAATAAACAGTAAGTAAACTAAGTTCAACTGGACTTCTCTTACAATGGCAGACTAATGAGCCAAGTAATGAGAGATATAAATAAGGAACGGTCAGAAAGCAAGGGAGACTGTAAAAGAGCCCATTGTAATAAGAGACTGATTTTACTGAAGCCTTTTAGCAGGACATTTGCTTTATAAAAGAGCCTTATAAGCAAAGGTCTTGCTCTTGAGCCTTCTCATGCCTCTCTATTGCTCCTAACAGAACTCTCTTAAGTTTTAGTGGACTCTGGCTCTCTTGAGTTCCAGTAGAACCAGAGGGGGATCTGGTCTCATGGCTGATGTCATTCTTTGGTGGTGCCTTTTGACCTACAGTGAAACAAAAAAACATTTCACGTGAAAGAACCGTTTACATTAAGTTCTCCAGCTGAGGTACGGGCCTGGCAGGGAAGGTAGCATGGGAAAGGGCCCCCCAGCCTGAGGCTGCACAGCAGGACAGAAGTGTTGTGTGCACGGGAGAGGGTAGTACAGGAATCAGGAGATGTGACTTGAAGTGGGAGCCTTAGTGAAAAGTCCATATTAAACTACTTTGTCTCTAAGATGATGAAATGTGACACATTTATGATACATAAACATACATCTGGTTTTGGTAAAGTGATGTGTGCCTATCAGTTTTACAGAGCTTGCCAACAGATTTTGGAGCGTCAGAGTAGAGGAAATAAATGGGCGTAGGCACTGGAAGTGACACTGAGGGTATAGTAATAGATGAGCAGGACTCCTCAGAGACTATCATCTATTATTTGAAGAAATGAGTAGATCTTGTAACACAGTGCCCAAGCCCTTTAAAAGATATTCCCAGACAGAGAAATGTTTCTATTACACTGACTTTCACGACCAACAGCTAGAACTGGTTTAGAGATCTTTACAACAGCGTTTTCCTTGCAGAATAGTGTGAGAGGTAGTGTGAGATGCAGGACCAGACCAGGAAAAGGAAATCCTGCCATAGTGTAGATATACCCAGGATTTCTGTTCCAATAGGCTGAGCTGAAGATGTACTGATAGAGTAGGTCCTGCTGTCCCTGCATGAGCTCTTCCTTTGCTGGTGTTGAATATGTTCCCCAGTGTGTTTGTTGCCAAAAAGCAGCACTGGATATTAGAACTAATTTTCACTGATGTTTTACACTTTACTGACAGGATTTTTGACTATCCTTACTTGTGTCTGGGTTGAAAAAATACAGTGCAAATCAGAGAGTTTTGTCTGCTCTGTTGTCCAGTTCTGTATTTGAAGTTCATGCCTATAAAAGTGTCCTGTGTCCCAACACCTGTGTGTTTGGCTTCCAAGCTACATACCAACACTAACATTTATAGATATTCTGTGGCTTACAGATTCTTTGTGGAGATTTTTCAGGAACTGTGTTCTCCGTAGGCTTTGAAACTGAGACTGTGTTTGAGTGGAAATCGTTGTTCAGGGACCAGAAAGAAAAAACAGGCAGAGTAAACGCGGTTTCTTGTGACCACAATGGCTGAGTCTCCTGAATTGTTTCAGGCATTGCAGAGAAAATTATTATGCCCCACTTGCATGATTGCAATGTGATAAGAACACAGATTCAGCACTTGAGTCCCGAGGTGTCCTTAGGCAGGCTGATGCCATTAAGAGTCATATTCACTTTTCTGTGTGCCACTGAGTGACGTGAATCACATGGTGCTAGTGAGAATGGTCCACAGAGAAAGACCAGTGACTGTCAAACTTAGAGCCAATGTCTCTGTGGGTTTCACCTTCCTGCAAAGACATATATTGCATCATCCTGTTTAGATGCTGAATGCCACCAAGCAACGGTCTCTGCTGCACACAGGAAGTGGTTCGTCCTCCCATCATGTTTCTAAGTTCCCAGGAATGACTTGGGGGCTCTTGGGACCTTGCTGGGGCAAACAAATAGAAACCAATGCTTTTACAAAAATACATAGGACTGGCTATTTGCTTGACTTTTTTTTCTCCTCCTAATTCTTGACTGTGTTTTAAACTGAAGAAAAAAATGTTCTTGTAATATGCTTCAGATATTTGTAGTATGTATCAGAAAATGTAACTGAAGAGATAGCTATGATTATGCTTAGTCCATCTTATAGTACAGAAATGCTTAAGCTTTACAAATACTGGCCACTCTTCTCTGGAATAGTTCCCCTTGCTTCGGTTTTATTTTCCAACCACACTTAATTTTACCCTGTAGCAGGTGCGGATGTGTACCAGAACTGAAACGGAGCTACCGTTTCTTAGGGAAATGGCAAGAGACTGTATCGCTTACTCCGTGGTGTCTTTCTACTAATTATCGCCAATTCAGAAGAAAGTCAGCGCAAATTGCATGACAGCACTGTGCAAGATAGGTGTAGAGATAAAACATGAATACAACCTGTAGCTCATAAGCTGACAAATGAGGTGTAAAACACTATTGTTTGTTTACTGACTGCCTAAGCATGTGAGGAACGATTATCTCTGCCTCAAGAGGTAGCCCAAGGTTTCCAGAGGTATGTGATTCATTTGTGCAAACAGTGGAAAGCTGAGCATGTAACCATGAAAGTAATTACCCGATTACTTCTCTGCCCCTTAGAAATTGTGTTGCTTATCAATTCCCTTTCAAAACGCTGGGCTGCACTGGAACAAGCCTGAGAGCATGAGCCTCCCTCCAGCCTGACCATGATGGAGCACATCCAGAGTAGCAGCCGTGCCCATAAACCTCTCCACTCTGAATTGCTGCTTCCTGCCAGCAGTACTTTTCTAATAAGCTCACAGCGAGTAGGAGGGAGAAGCCCAATTCACCGCTGTGCATCGAGAGCTGCTGAGGCTGCGCTTCCCTCTGTGTCAGGGGACTGCTGGAAGGGATTTGGCTTAGGGTGTGACAGCCTTTCCTCCTTCCTGTAAGACAGCTGCAGGGGGTGAGGCTTTGCGCCAGCACAGCTACACTTCTGAACAAAGTGAAGTTCCAGACCTGCTTGAAGTTCTCCATACCAGCCCAGCTAATGGCAAACTTCACGGAAAACTGGTCTGGGTGTTAATAAGTGTCAAGTATGGGCCTAATAAGTGTCTGAGTCCTCACTGGGTGTAAGGTGTGAGCAGAGCAGCAGTGGGTCAGGGCAGCTCCTTCCACCTTAACTCAGGTGCAATAGCACCGCATTGCCTTCATCCCCAGGGGTTCAGCTCACAGTACCTCATCTAGGCTTCCGGGGAGAAGCCTCTCTTCCTATACCATGTAGCACCCCAAAGAGTATTTCACCTCTGCAGTGTTGTGGTGCGAAATCTTTGCAAATCCTGTCAAGAGGACACACCACACAGGAGCTGGGACTTGGCAGTGTGAAATCCCTGGGTTTGCCAGAACACATCAGGCAGCAGTGCCATTGTCTCACACCAAGCAATTATGCTCAAGCATTGCTCTCCCTTTGCTTCTTTCTGCCTGGTTTTGATCTGTAATATTTTATTCATTCTGCTTCTGGCCATCTGATTTCTCACAAAGCACTGCCTGTCTGCAAACCAAGCTGGAGGAGTAAACTGAGCTCTGGAAAATGAAACAATGCTCCCATTGAAAATCATGGAAAGCTTAATCCATTTAGCGGATTAACACGAAGGTGAAGTGGTGACTAGACAGTAGTTTGTAAATATTTACATAAAAGATATCCAATAGTATTGGACTTGCTGCATTTTAAAGTAAAAGGGACTGACTTAAATTAGACTCAAGGTACAGTCTTGCCTCTTGTTTTTAACAGAGGGGATTGGACACTGCAACAGCTTCATGAGGAAGGGCTGGGCTCTTTCTCACTTCAAGTCATTAAGTGAATAATCAATCCTTTCTTTCTATTAAGGATTAAAAGTGCTTAGTTTCACCAAAAGTAAGGCCTATGCATTGGGAGGTATTGAGTAAAAATGCCTGGCCTGTGGGAGCAGAAAGTTTAGACTAGAAGCCTGGCTGGCCTGTGAATCTGCACTATCATTAACTGCTGAACAAATGCTTTCAAATTAACTTAGCAATTCCTCAACAGCTCTCGAAGACAGTGTTAAAAACTGGAAATATAATGAAAACAATGCTATGGTGAGACACAAAGCCCTAATCTCCCAACTCTCCAAGCTGTTGAGGACCTCAAGGAGAAGAATTGAACAGATCATTTTCCTACAACCTGCCAAACCAGTCACTTCTTTGTGTATGAAAAGTACCTCATAAAAAAAAGCATCTCTGTGTGGCAGATCTGCTCAATGGAGCAGATAAAACCCAATGATTTAAACATATGCCCAATGTGGTGCATGTCAAATGGCAATAATTTTTGTCAGAACCAGAGAAATCAAATTTCTCCTGCCATTGGAGCAAAATGGAAAGCTTTAAGGAAAGAGATGACACTAAAATAATATTTTGAAGCCAGGTTGTGACATTCAGAGGAACACCATGCCTTTCCTTTAATTGCAGGGTTGGAAGGACAAGGACTAGCTGTCCTTCAGGGAATGTGCTGTTGATGCAGCCAGCTCACAGTCTTAAGGACTAAATATGTACCAAAACTGCAAAACAAATACAAATTACTATTTGACCGTACTATCTATCTTCTCAATCTCACTTTGCATCCCAAAATAACATGCACTCCATTCACTTTGGTCTTGAATGCTCTTGGTTTGCCCAGTTCTTGCTTGTGTAGCCAAATGCCTGCAGAATCATCATTGGTGCTGAAGGATGATAGAAAGTAGTTCATTTCCATGAACCTGATCTCCCAGGAGATTGACTCTCTCCAGACATGCCTCATTTCCTTCCTTTTCCCTCCCCAGTTCAAATGATGCTGTTTAGGCTTTATTAAAACTGAAAACAATGTTAATTATTTTCCAGGAAATGGGGATCTCTTATATGATCAGGACCAGGGGATTGACTCCAGCATCAGTAAGTTTGCAGATGACAACAAGCTAGGAGCAGGTGTCAGTCTGGTGGAGTGTAGGAGAGCCCTGCACAGGGATGTTGACAGGCTGGATGGGTGGGCAGAGGCCAATGGGATGACACTTAACAAGACTAAGTCTAAGTGCAGGGTTCTACACTTTGGCCACAACCCCAAGCAGTACTACAGGCAGGGGACAGAGTGGCTGGAGAGCAGCCAGGCAGAGAGGGACCTGGGGGTACTGGTGGATAGTAGGCTGAATGTGAGCCAGCAGTGTGCCCAGGTGGCCAAGAGAGCCAATGGCATCCTGGCCTGGATCAGGAACAGTGTGGCCAGTAGACAAGGGAGGTTATTCTTTCTCTCTACTCAACACTGGTCAGGCCACACCTTGAATACTGTGTCCAGTTCTGGGCCTCTCAATTCAAGAGAGATGTTGAAATAATAGAAAGTGTCCAGAGAAGGGTGACAAAGCTGGTGAGGGGCCTAGAACACAGCCCTGTGAGGAGAGGCTGAGGGACCTGGGGTGTGCAGCCTGGAGAAGAGAAGGCTTGGGAGGACCTCATTGCTGTCTACAACTACCTGCAGGGAGGCTTTAGCCAGGTGTGGGTTGGTCTCTTCTGCCAGACAACCAGCAATAGAACAAGGGGACACAGTCTCAAGTTGTGCCGGGGGAGGTCTAGGCTGGATGTTAGGAGGAAGTTCTTCACTGAGAGAGTGATTGGCATTGGAATGGGCTGCCCAGGGAGGTGGTGGAGTCGCTGTCCCTGGAAGTGTTCAAGAAAAGACTGGATAAGACACTTAATGCCATGGTCTAGTTGACTGGATAGGGCTGAGTTATAGTTTGGACTGGATGACCTTGGAGGTCTCTTCCGACCTGCTTGATTCTATGACTCTATATATTAGTTTTAACCTACTGGCATCACTACATTCCTACCAGAGTGTAAATATATACAGCACAGGCTGCAGCCTTAGTTATCTGATCTTATAAAACACAATCTATCCATGTACCAATTTGTAACGCGTCCAAAGCCTTGCGAAAGCATCCCCACGTGTAGCATTACATTTGTGTCATATTTATTTAATGATAGATTTGCTAATACAGCACCTGCTAAACAGAACTGCAGGCTATGCTGAAATCAATCACCATATGCAAACTGCTTCTAGCAAATGGGATAGGATATCTGCCCAGCTTGTGCTTCGTCAGACAGCTGAGTACAGTTTTAGCTAAGCATATCCATGTGTGTTTAGCCATTTTTTCTAACATAGCTAACAATCCTGACTGTAAGACTTTTTGGACACATGTTAAATGTTTTTCTGTTTTCTACTCTGCTTAGCTAAGTGAAAACTGGTGCCCTTTCTGGACCTGGAATCAAGCTGCTGAGATATCAGTGGGTCAGCAGTCAGGGCTGCTACATAATTAGGGAGAAAATTCAGTCAAGATAGAGCTCTAGCTGAAGCTGAAGTTTCTTCTAAGTCTCTATGTGTGTGTCCTTGGAGATAGATTTAGAGAAGTTAGAGCTGAAATAGCCAAGTTGGGGTTACCACTTTTTGGTGATGGCTTTCTGGGATACAAAAAAGTATCACAGGCTGTAATCTACTGTCAGAAGGGTGAGTTCTGCTCGCCCTCTGCATCAGACATGCCTTTGGGCATATGCTTAGGAGAGGGAAAATCTCTTCCCTCAGTGGTATGTTGATGTTGGGGGAGAGAAGCATGTTTGGAACACAAGTGTCTCATTCTCATCTCACTTACATCCCTGTTGTTAACTTTCCTGGCTTATCTAGTCTTCTTCCTGATGACTGCCACTCCTAAATACCTCCAAAATACATTTGTCTTTATAAAGTTCTGTAGTTTTCTTGCTTTGGAAAAATGGTTTATTTAATTTTTGTATTTAATACTCACTTGGAAGCTGGAAGTACTTGAGCTCTAAAAGCAATTTTAGGCACTTGATGCAGCTGACTTGATTTGTCTCATGAAAAATATATTAATCATCAGTTGCAGCAGCATGTCTCAGTGTTTCTGATTAAAGTGTCCCCCTAAAAGTTGTTCTAAAAGTGAGGTAACCAGAATAAATCCGTGGGGTTTTTTTTTCAGGTACTGGCATGAATTGTAACATAAATAGTGTTGTATTAAATAAAAATAACATTAGTGATAATTGATTATTAATTATTGATTCAGTAAACAAATTGATGGCTCCATATAGTTTCAGATGCTGACATGGGATTAAATCACTGGAGGGAGAGCCAGAATCCTCCCCTGATTAGTATTAATCTCTTCTTCATGGTGCTGGATAAAAGATAAAGCGGGTATAAAAACTGACGGTGTTTTTTTAGCTTTAGATGTAACTTCAATATTGGTGCTACAGGCCCTTGCCATCATAAATCAAATAAGATTGTACATCAGTTCCTTTCTGTATACCCTTATTGCTTTTTGGTTAAAAGACTATTTTTCAAACCTGCCAAGACAGAAAGCTTTAGCTGCTCATTTCTATAACAAAAAATACCAACAGAAAAACTGTTGCTCGGCAGTATGCCTTCATTGTCACTATAAAGGCCACTGGCAACAGAAAAATATCTGACAAATTGACAGCTTGACAAGGACATGAGATGGAGAATTAATCTACCTTGGCAGAAGGCTGTTGGTGAATATTTAAATAGGTTAATAGTCAACATTAGAAGCCTGAAACGGAATACAGGCTGGCAGCAGAAGAGAACACGTAAATCTGATATCTAAATTACACTGTTAATGATGTGCTTCAATCTCAGCATGAAAATCACATTCTCAAATCTGAAATAAAAGAGTTAATGATCTTTCCTTACAGATTCTTTTCTGAGCAACAGCCTTTCTATCAAGGAAGGATTTTTTTCTTTAATTTATGTGTGCCTTCACATAGGCAAATCCCTAGCTCCTTATTCAGCTCAAAGGTACTTGAATTCAAATAAGACAGGCAAGTTCAAGCAAGAAAAGTCTATTAAGAATAAATAATCCTTATTTGAACTGTTGGGTTTTTTCTATAAATTTTGAACATATCCATGAGTCCTTGAATTTCTCTGGTCTTCTCCCAAAACACTGTGAGAAATGCCTGCTGGTCTGACCATGTACAAAAGCACATCTCATTGGGTTGTCTTTCATGGTGATTTTACAGCCAGGATTTGGATTCCCAAGGGCAGCATCAATCCAATGCCAGTGCTGGAAAGGCAAGAAAAAGAGAAGTGAGAAAGGAACATAAGGAAGCTTAGTGATTGTGCAGATGATCTAACCTCAGCTGCTAACTGCTGTACTTTCTGGGTCACCTGCAGTATCTTTCTGGCGATATGCAGAAGGGCTAACTCAGCTGGCACTGCAGATATTTACCTTCCAGAATACCATTAAAAATGTACAAGTTGGCCAATGCACTTTTGTCTAGATCACTTTCAGGTGGCATTTCTCCAAAGGTCTAACACAGTTCAATAACAATTGTTTAGCCATCTGTGTGCTCTGTAATGAATTCTTTGACTAACCCAGAATTTTCTTTATCTCAAGAAAGGCTCCAGGGTAGCCATGCAAATCAAATACATTGGAAACTGTTGTCTTCCTAAGGCTAACTCACATCCAGGTTAATAATAAGAGCTCGTGCTGATGAAATCCATTTTCATTGTGAAAATGGAAGGGTGATTGCTGTGGAAATCTGTCCTGAGTCCAATGCTAATCAGCATTTTTGTTGAGCATTTAGAATAGAGAATACTATGTTGCTGCATTCATAGATGATACCAAGCTGGGAGGCACTTGGAAGGAGAGGAATCACATCAAAATAATCTTGGTAAACTAAATAGACACTAAAGATGGTGATTAAAAAAAAATCAATTAAAAAATAGAGATTACTTATTAATAACAAACTGCAGGAATAATATATATGAAGTGACTGGTTTGGCCTGCAGGAAAAAAGCTTCAAATGTTGTAGCGAAGCATACAGTGACCAGAAGTCAAGAGAGTAATAGCTATGGGGGAAAGAACACCGTATCTTTTTATAGGTCATACAAATACATACATGATAACTGAAATTATATTTCCACTCTGTAGCACAGATAAGGCCTCAGTTAAAGTATTGGCCCTGTTTGGTACTTGTCAATTCGGAAGGAGGTGGCAATAAAAATCCAGATGAAAGCAACAAAATTAACTATAGATTCTATGGGCAAAACTTGAGTTAACTGGGTGTTCTTCACAATCATACAATTCACAGAATTAACCAGGATGGGAAAGACCTCTAGGACTATCCAGTCCAACCTATTACCTAACCCTTCTAATTAACTAAACCATAGCATTACGTGCCTCATCCAGCCTACTCTTGAACACCTCCAGGAATGGTGACTCCGCCACCTTCCCGGGCAGCCCATTCCAATGCCAATCACTCTTTCCATGTAGAACTTCTTCGTAACATCCAGGCTAAACCTGCCCCAGCACAGTCTGAGACTGTGTCCTCTTGTTCTGTCACTGGGTGCCTGGGAGAAGAGACCAACACTCACCTGGCTACAACCTCCCTTCAGGTAGTTGTAGAGAGCAATAAGGTCTCCCCTGAGCCTCCTCTTCTCCAGGCTGAACAACCCCAGCTCCCTCAGCTGCTCCTTGTAGGGCTGTGCTCCAGCCCCCTGGAGCAGCAGCAAGTCCTGTCTTGGATGGGAGTATGGGGCTGGAAAATCACTGCCCATTTGAGTTTCTAGGAAGCAGTTGCTTAACTCACAACTAGTGTCAGTGATATTTAAGCATTTCAGTACGTTTTGTGGAATGAGCAAAACTGAGGACATGCAACGCAGAAGGAAATTACTTCCACGTGAATCACTGTTGGTTTGTTCTCTACTGCTTGTCATCTAACCACATATGCTTGAGTACTGTCTACTGAGGTCACAGAATTATATTTTAGCACAGGACTGTAATACTTGCCATGAAGTCTGTAAAGAGACAAGTGGCTAGTAAATTCATCGTTCAAGAAGCTATACTGTTAAGTATAATCTCAGATTTGAAGTCTCCATATATTAAATCCAAGTGATTATGTCACCATCAATGCCACTATGATGTTATAGTCCTAGTTGTGAAAGAAGCCTGTGGAAGTGCAATAGAAATAATTAAATCAATCAATACCAGTAGAGAAAAAAAGACAAGACACCTGAGCTCTTATTTCCATTGACAAGCACTAATTTTTTGACTGCATGTGTTCTTTTTAGCCTCTGATCAGATAACACTGTCTGTCACATCACCAAAGGTTAGTTATGCAAGGCAAACCTTAGTTAATCTGCTTGGATTCCACAGAAATAATTACTGTAAATATGTTTCAATTTGTAAATACGTTTACAGTGATTGTGTTGTTTTTCTTCCATATATATTTTAGCAAGCAGGCAGGGTGTTGAAAAAGAAAAAAATAAAAGGAGTCATCAATTTGTAAATACGAATATTCTGTGTTTAAGAACTAGTTTTTTGATTTCAGCAAGCAAGAAATAGGAGGAATACTATGCCAAATGTGAAACAGCTCATCCTTTCAGTACTCCTGCGCCAGGGGAAATTTAGGCTTGAGGTGAGGAGAAAGTTCTTCATTGAGAGAGTCGTTGGCTACTGGAATGGGCTGCCCAGGGAGGTGGTGGAGTCACCATCCCTGGAGCTGTTCAAGGCAGGATTGGACTTGGTGCCATGGTCTAGCCTTGAGCCCCGTGGTAACGGGTCGGATTTGATGATCTGTGAGGTCTCTTCCAACCTTGGTGATACTGTGATACTGTGATACTCTTAGAGAGTATCTGTGGTAACATTTGCAGAGCAGGGATAAACTTCCAGTGGCCTAGCATTGTTCTCAGTCAAATCAATGACAAACCTGCTGTTTATTTCAGCTGGATGATCACAGCTATTTTAGCAATTCAGTTCATGTCATGAGTTAATTACATAAAATTATAAGGAGTCTGTAGGAAAACACAAAGAAATTAACTTAACTGGATAGATTATATACTGTGAACCATTCAGCTATAATAATTTTTGTTATTGTGAACCCTTATAAATATTCCAAATAAAAGATATAGGGGGCTTTTTCATAAAAAAAAATAACAATAGTCATAAAATTATTTCATTGATATGTAGGTTATTTTATAAAGGATTTGAAAATTATATGAAGCTGATAAATTCTAAAACATCTCCTGGAAATATATCACCAAATACATTGGTGCTCTCTCTCTTGTTCTGAGCTCAGCATTTAACTCTTCACAAGACCCTCTTCCTCCTGGCCATTTTTCATTGAGCCAGTGAAATAATTATTATACAAGTGGCACAAATCCTAGGGTAAAATCAGAAATTGGATATTGTTGCCCACAGAGAATTTAGTAGAACTGATTTATTAGCAACCAGTTTCTTTATGTCCATCTTTGGTATCTTCTGGAGACTTCAAATTAAGCATTGTTGACATACCCTCAGCCAACCTCTACTGAAATTAATAAAACATTGATAACAACAGATATTCAACTAAGGACAGAGTAAAAATTGTTTAAAGACCTCTAGATTTGTTCCAATAGGTGCTTCAACAGAGTGATGCTTCACAATTTACGGGATTTGGCACCAGTATAGTAATAGCATCTGAAAAGTACCTTTGCTGTGATCAAACATACAGTACAATAAGGAAGCTGGCAGAAAGCTAAAACCCAGACCTCTCCTTGCATTTGAACCATTATCAACTAAAAATGTGTGCTTTGGGAAAAAGACAGGAGATTGTGAAATAAAAATATATCAGGAAATCACAAAATATGGGAGATTTATAGACTTACAGCTGCAGCAGGCCTAGATGGAGAAAGTGAGACAGCAGAAAAGGGATTAGGATTAGGATTGCTTATACACTTATATAACGTGTGTTCCAAATTTGATTACAGTACTCAGTAAAATGAGAACTCAGTATTTGTCATGCATGGCAAAATAATTCACGTGTCAGCAGCACCATTTACATTTGCAAAAATAATGAGGAATCATTTGTAAAATGCTTGAGTTATGTTAATCAGCCAATGTTTTGCAACACTTTGAAGACATAAAGCATTGTAGGAACTTCAGATGGAGCAGCCATATGTTTCTTTGTCTGATATGGCTGCAGCAACATCATCTGTCATGTCCATAGTTATTTTTTCATCTGCAGAAACTCCAGACATTCCTGCATGACAGATTATTGCACTCTGCTTCTAGAATACTGGGCCACAAATGGATTTATTTTTTAAGTAAAATACATAAATAAATAAGTACACATACTCAACTTCTGAGCATCTAGTTTTAGATCTGTAAAGCTTGAGTTTAAGTGCAGTACCGAAGGAGGGTCCAGGCAAAGCTGCTAAGGTCCACAAACATCCATTAGCATCATCAGGGCCCTGACAGGGTGAAGGAGGCGAGCAGCTGTTTGGAAAGAGCCTGGCATCGCTGGTGGACACACCTGCACTTCTCTGGCAATGTGCCTGGAGATACAGAGTGTGTTACTAGCATACTTCAGCATTTGGTTTAGGTAGGAAGGACAGTGGTGTGTAAGACTGAAGATACTCATTCTGAGATGCTGATAGGTCCCATAGCAAATATCAGCTGGAGATGTGATTAATTTACAACTTCTGAAGTGCCAAACACTTTACTGTAAACACTGCATTAGAAGGAAGAAGCTTTTGCCAGCTTGTTCTGTTTGGCAAATACTTTTACTAAACTATTTTGCTACATAAAATGCACCCCTGTTAGGAAAATATTGCTTTTACAGCTGTACTAATGAACAGCCTCCACGGTGGTGACTAAGTGCAAACTAGTAATTTTGTCTAGATCTAAGAACTTCTTGCACCCACTGATATATCTGAAACCTGCATTCATGGCCAGCACTGGCAAAGCTCTTCTGTTTTGTCCTTTCTAGTCCAAGGTGACTGTATCAGTTTTAGATGAGACACTGAAATTTACTTTACCTCTCCAAGGTAAAGTGCCTGTCTTGCCTCTCCAAGCTGTCTCTGTCTTGTTTGCTGAGGTATTTGCCTAACTCAGACACACTGGAGCCCTGTGCTTTGTCATGGCCATACCTGAGCAAGGGAGTGACCGTTATTCTTTAAGATGTCTTTAGCAGGGGTGCTGCAAAGCAAGTAGAAAGCTGCGGCACAGCCCACCAGTTTAATCTCTCACACTCTCAGGAGAGAGATTAAATCACTGATACTGGGTAATAGCTTGTCAGTTACCATTGATGCAGATGGTGAAATGGTGGGGAGTTGATGGAATGCACTGAATTAAGGCACTCTTAAATTGTTTTGCTTTTATCCTTGGATGATCCAAGAGAAGAACCTTGAAGTGAAGCCTGCGTAGTAACAGCTCATTGCTGCTGGGAGTGGTAAGATCCATAGGCACTCAAGTTAGGTTTTCAGCATTCAAGTTGGCTACAACCCAACCAACAGCACGGTGGGCAAGACCTTGAGGAATATCTACTTTGTAATATGAGTCCATTATAGGGACATCTAAGGTAACTTTATATGAGCCAGCTCGAATAGTAGAAAAGTTGAGCCCTGGAAATATATGTAATATAGAAACATAGTGGCTTAGGTTGGAAGTGACCTTAGAGACTCTAACCTCCCCGTCGTGGGCAGGGATGTCTCTCAACTCAACTCCACTGCTCAAGGCTTCATCTAACTCTGGCCTTGAACAACCCCAGGGAGGAAGCATCCACAACCTCTCTAGGCAGCCTATTCCAGAGTCCCACCACTCTCATACTGAAGAACTTCTCCCTAAGATCCAGCCTAAACCTACTCTCTCTCAGCTTCAAAACATTTGCTCTTGTCCTGTCGCTAGCCACCCTTATGAAAAGTCTTTCTACAGCCTTCCTGTAGGATCTGTTCAGGTATAGGTTATGACAACCCTACCTCATATCTAAATCCCATGGCAATTTAGAAACAAAAGCTTATTCCTGCTTAGATGACTTGTAAGTTCTGAACCAGAAGGTGCTCTCAGAAAACTTCTATTAAGTTCAGTAATTTGTCCTCCAGGTTACAGGGAACACATGTTCTATGTGACAGTGTTTGAAATCCTACCTCCCACAACCTGAAGAAGGTACCTATGATAGGTGTTAGGCTATTTTGAAATAAGCTATTAAACCAAGAGGGAGTGTGTACAGCCATAAACAGATTTACTATGTTTCTTTTCCACAAAGATCTCTTTCTTTCCAAAGGAGCGTACCTAGATGTGTGTTTGTATTACAGTTGTCATGGTAGTGCCCTAGGAGACTAGTGTCAAGAGATCTAGGTACTATTTATTCCCTGTGTTTGTTCTTCAGAAGGCAATCTTTCATTATGCACTCGGTGGTCTTAATTGAGATGCTATAAAACAGAAAAATATCACTGTAGAATATCTTATGAGATTATTATTTAACAAGAAATCTCAATATCCAGATGCTTTTCAGCCTGGCAATTTTTTTCTTACAAGGGCTAGCCATGAGGTGATGTGTGAATGTGCCAAATAATCACTTGAGTGTGTAAATTTAAAAGGCAATTTTTTCTAACCAGGTGTGCATTAGAAAGAAAGAGTGTGAGAGTGTATTTTTAGAAATCATTAAAAAGAGTCTGCAGAAAAAATTGCATTTTATAGGGATATCCATATTGATAACATAAAATAGCAAAATGATGTCACTGTCCAGGATATAATAGCAATACCTCACTAATGTTAACACATTTCCTCTTAACCCCCTATTTTGCAAGATAATTAGTCCTCCAGTTTCCTTAAGATAAAGCCAGTGGAGATGTTCCAGAACTTAGAATTCGGGTTTCAAAATTTAGCCCTCCCTTAAAAAAAACCAACAACAACAAAAAAAAAGAAGTCATGAACAACTAGTTTTATTCTTCATCCTGGTCATACTCAGCTTGCTCAGTTTGGTGGAGGTAAGGGATGGCTTTTAAACATTTCCTGTTTCCTTTAATCTTGGACTGCTTCCCTAGGGAAAAAAATGCCCAAACAACCAGTTCTAGAGAAAGCCATGAGCTAAACATTGCGGCTTACAGGCAACACATAATTAAAAAGCTAACAGTGAGGCTGAAAGGGAAGATGAACTATAACGTTTTCCACAGCTCACTGTTATCCTGGGGCCTTGTAAACTGCTGAGCCCTGACCCTAAACTCTTTGACTTGCAATTTTCTGGCCAGGCTATTCCACACAGCCAGAAGGTGACATAAATGCAGAGCATAATTTTGTGCAGTATGGTGCAAAGTCCTCTGTGTATGTGCAGGGAACCTGACAGTTTTGACCTCTGCATGCCACATGGAGCATCTAACTTGGGACTCTGGGATCCAGCTCTGTTGAGTTCAATATGTTGGCTAGAAATTGAAGCGCTCTCTGTAAACAAAGTTTTCAAGTGAAAAGGAAAAAAACATAATAGCAAGGCAAAGTTTTAACTCAGGATCCACATTTTAGCAGTTGAGAGAATGGATCAGAAGAAGAAATAACAAAATAATGCACCTTTGCATAGATCCAGTAAGTGTCTTGGACATGTTGCCATGTGCATCCTGTAATTGAATCTGATCTTATTTCTTTCTGGGCACAAAAAAGGAATAACAAACCACACACAAGGCTTTCCTTTAAAAATCTCAGTTCATTTTCTATCTCTTTTTCCCCAAGGACTGGTTGCTCTAGGCAAGAATCCACATGTGTACTTAGATGAAGGGCCTTGTGACTGAAAATCAACCACTGATTATCTATATATAATTGGTGCCTCAGTCAGTAATTGAATGCCTGTGGGATAAAGACGCTTGAAGAAATCCTGTGTCTCTCTGACAGCTCTTTCCCTCTGTGGATTAGGAACAAAATGAGCATTTTTATAGATAGTGTACATTTTTAATTAGCATCATAGTTACCTAAGTAAATAATGCATAGATTAAAATACTCGCTTAAAGAAATTACAAAATATTTAATGAAAAACAAAATAATGAGTGAGAGGAATTCTCCACCAGGAGAACAGTGTACCACAAGGTACTAGTCCTTTGCTTACACAAGCCTACATCCCCGCTCCACTCTGCTTAGGCTTTGCGGCCCCAAAGGACAGAGGTGCTCTTTAGCTGCAGCACAAGACCCGGGCTGCCCTGCTGCCAAAGCACCAGAATGCACCAGCCCCTTTGCTACCATGTGCCTTGTTTGCCATGCAGCAGCACCCTGGGATGTGGCAGGTTAGACGGTTCAGCTCCCAAGCATTTCAAAGTTTCCAATGGCAGGACTGCTGGAGACAGCCCATCCACTGGCATCAGTGCTGCACTTATATCTCATCTCATCATATACCAGAAGTGGCCACAGCCATATAGCATCCAACACCAGCTCCCACTGAAGAATGGCCGCAAAACACCAGTCAGGAATACTGGAAATGCATGAATGCCTTGCACAAGAACAAGCTCAGGGAGTAACATCAGCAGCTGCAGTGTTTGTTTGATGGCTGCATGTTCAGGCCATGATTCTGTGGTTGTCAATGTTTAATTTCATAAACCTAAAAGTAGTAGTATTGATTACACAAGAATTACTCATGCATATATAATGAAAAGCTTGCTGGACCTAACATTTGTGTGTTTTATGTTTGTGTACACATTTTTATACCAGATAACATTTGTGTCCTAGTCTTGCTAAATGAGTGTCTAAAATTATTGCTTTCATAGATACTTAGCCTAGCTTGGAGACTCATCAAGAAAGCCTAGGTGATGGGTTCAATCCAATCTTCATATCAGAGGGTGACATTTTTTCTTTAGCAGTTGCATTTTGTTCTGTATAAGACAGCTGTGCTTCAGGACAAAATATTAAAGTGCGATCTCTGCTATGGGAATCTTCATTCTTAATACATTTGACCTTTGATTTCAGAAGTGCTGCAGCGTTATTGGCTAATCAATATCTGACTTGGCTGCTCTCCTCTATTTCAGTTTTTCTCTTCTGAAAACGATTTACTTCTCAAGGGTGAGATCAAACTTCATAAATGTCTAGTGCAGGGTTTTAAGCAGTTGTAAAAGTTCAAGGTTTTACTAGCCTGGACACAAGGCAAGGATGTTAGGTAGAATTTTGCTGCGTATTGGATAAGGAATGGAGTCAGAGCCTTCTGTTGTCAGTGGTCAGAGCATTCTGAAAGTAATTTCATCCTGTCAATATACTTTCATCCATCAAAACACATACTTTGAAAATGGAAAACATAAACAGCAGGATCCAAATCACTTGTAAATTGCTCCCAAGTTTTATCTGGTGACATAGAACCATTACAGCTATGTGGAATAGGAAGCATAAAGGAGCTTTATGTAATAACTGCAAGCCATGGAAATAAAGGCTCTTGCAAGAAAGTGCAACTCATACTTGGATTTGGGAAGGACACAGTCACCAAACACTCTTACACTTCAGAGAAATGGCATAGGATTTTTAGCATGGAGTGGTCAGGATCCTGTTCTACATCTGAGGATAAAGGAGGAGCATAAGAATATTGAACGTATTAGTTAAGCTTCTGGCTTAAGGCCACTATCCAGGCAACGAGCCATAGCTATGAAATCACTCTGTTATTTTAGACTTCACATTAGATGAATAGGGTAGTGCAAGCTGTTTGAAACTCAGCTTTGATGTATTTAAATGTTTTGAAATAATGCCTAGCATTTAATACAGAGTTTTGCTAACATTAGCTTTCCTAAGTGCCCGATAAACGCAGTATTATTCCCCACTGTTTCAAGGTTATTTTTCTAATTAAATGCAGATGCCTAAAGCATCAGCTTTTACCACAGGATTCAGCTGCTCAGACATGGTATCATCTATCTTAAATCTTGAGTTTTGTTCGAAATTTCTAACTGAATACTAAACACTACACTAACTCTATGGCAGGCCTGATTTGTTGCCCTGTATCACAACTACCTGGGAACAAATGGGAATGGCAGGAACAGTACTCTGATCTTCACATGCAAAAAGACTTTTTAAGTCACCGTCAAAGTTGTCATTGACTTCACTGACAACAGTATTTGATCACAAATACCTAGGACTTTACTGCTTAAAATAATCTCCTTTAGTTCTTAGCCACGCAGGCTCAGAAGCTGCAGACTTGTATCAGTGTGTTGCTTGAAGCCGAACAGTGTTTTGGGTTCATAAGTAGCATCTGTTTTCAGAGCAAAACAGAAGATTTCAAAGGTATCACTCACTGCCTGACACCGACTTTCAGTACCCGATTTTAAGCAAACAGCAGTTCAGCACAATACTGCCAGCAGCAGGTGAAGAGAAAGGTGCGAGATCCTCCCAGCAGTGCACTTTGGGACACCTACAAACTGCACTTGCTGTTTCAGTTTCGCTCACGGCTTACCTGGTCTTTTTCCAAAATCTTTATTCCAACTCGTGCAAGTGTGCATTTTTTTTACATGAAAAGAAAGATTAAAACAATACAGTTATGAAGTCTCTTCACTAGACAAGTGGAGACTCAGTGACGTCGAGGACCTGGCAGGCAGTGGGCCGGAGCTCCTGTGTGGGGCGGTTTTTTTCCAGGCCACCCCTGCCCAATTGCCCGTAGGAGCCTGCTTGGGCTCAAGTCACTCGGGCCTACGCGTGGCCGTTATGATCCAGAAACAGAACCTCGCGCCCGTGAGGAAATCCGGGAGACGGATTTAACCCTCGCAAACAAGGCCTAGGGTGCACCAAGCGCTGAACTACCCCATCCCGTCACCCCTTCTTCTCTGCACCCCACCCAACGCCTTCTCCCACCTCCCCTCGCCATCGCACGTCACTTCCAGGGGGCGGACCGCAGTGCCGAGAGCTGCGGGGTGTTAGCGGCGGCCCTGTGATGGCGGCGGCGGCGGGGAGCCGGCAGCCACGGAGGCTGGGAGCGCCGATGGGGCTGTGCCGCTCCTAACTCGGCCTCGGGCCCATACGCCATGGGGAAGAACCGCGGCGGGCGCCTGGCCTGAGGCGGTGGTGTCAGCGGAGGGCGCGGCATAGCCGAGGGGGCCCCGCCGCGGGGTCCGCGACCCGCGCCGCCGGGGATGTTGCGGTGGGTCCGGCAGCAGCTGGTAGGTGCTTCCCATCGTTGCGGGTCGGGGAGGGCGCGGTGCCGGGCAGGGAACTTCCCCGTGCACCCCATCCTGACGCCTCTACTCTGGGTCCCCGGAGGAAGCTGGGTGTGCGGGCAAGAGGGTAAACAGGGCCACAGTGAGGGAGGGGAGTCCTGTCCCGCACCGGGAGCGGAGAGGTGCAGGGTCTGGGGAAGCCTGCAGGCTTCACTTGGATCATTATTTTAATTTTCTTAAATTTTATTTTTAAGGGGAGACGGAGGGTTTGGGGGGTTTGGGGTTTTGCCGAGGGGAGTTCGATTGCTTCTTTTTCTGTTCGTGAAACCGCGTTGGCACAGGGCAGCACGTTCCCTCACCTGTGCCCCGCGTTGGGAAGGGGTCCCCAAACTTCTTTTCACGGGGGAATGACGATGCCTTTTTAGAGGACCGGCACTTCAGACCTTCGCTGGCCTCTCTTCCTCCTTCACATTGCGAAATCTTCGAGGGCTCTTTCGCCAGGTGTTTGTCTCGCTCATTGATTTCCCTGTGCTTCAGAGCTTTGCAGCTGTTGTTGCTTAAGGCTGTGAAGTGAGGAGAAATAGAAGAAATAGATCCGTGAAAGGCTTTTCTTACGGCAAACCACGTGAAAAAGGCTGTAGTTAGAGCTCATCTCTCTCTAAATAGGTGCTACTGGCTGCGCTTCTACTGCAGCCTTCGAGGGAAGGTGTCTGTGACTGTAATGTCTGTGATGCTGTAGCAGGGAAGTATATTGTCTGACTACTTTGAAGGAGTTTTACTGCCTCCTCCAGCGTTATTTCTCTTGCAGTTTCTGGAAGGGAGAAATTCCTTCTAAACTGTGTATTTATAAACTTTTCCCGTTCATGGGAGTTACCTTGCATCGCACATGTTGCCCAGATTAGTACAAGAACTTCAGTGAGTTAGGTTTTATATTTTAATGGTTAGTCTCACTAATGATTTGTTTCATTCCTTACAGCACTTTTTGGAAACAAAAAAAAAAGGATTTAGCTTTGTTTGATTGGGTTTTTTGGGTTGTTTTTTCTTTTTCTTACTTCCTTTCCTGGGGCCCATAGATTTTCCCAGATCTGTGTCTGAAACACGGATCTTGTGATGCTCTCAATGCCAGCTTGACAGTGCTCACTAGTTTGGGCTGACACCAAGAGTTATTGACCTGGAAATTAATTGCCGTGTCTGAGCTCTGACTGCACTCTTCTGTTCCATTACAGCCATACACATGTTTTTTAGAATGAATCCCTTTTGATGTAACATAGCTAGCATTTTTTTCTTCTTGAAGGACAGATTGAGGTTTTGGGGTGGTTTTTAAAGCAGTGTTACGTTGTCTTCTGTGGAGTTTAGATTAGGATTTTATCAGTGCTAGGAATTCATGTGTCAAATGCCGTTGCTTTTCTCCCTGGGAGTGCACTGACCAGCTTTCCAGAAATATATTAGTCTTTAGTTTAGTCCAACAAGATGAGCAATAAACCCAGCAATAGGAGACTTTTGTTCTTATTGTTCTTATTTTGATGGGAAAATAACTGTTTGAAACTTGTATTAGTTTTGACAGAGAAGGAACAGTATAATAGGAGAACAGGAATATGAAAAGTCAGGATGAATAAGGAAACAAATTATTGCAGTGATACACATTGAGTGGTTTTGTTTGTTGGTTGTTTTTTTCTGTAGACCCTGCTGTTTGACATTAATGACTTGGTTATTTCAGAGCTCATAAAGATGAAAAAAGCCTAACACAGGTATCACACTGCAGTTTCTTCTGAGAAACACTTGGGCAACTCAATCTGTGTGTAGTCGTTGGGTTTACATAGCTTCCAGCATATGTTTATTCCTTCATACATGTGTGATGCTTAGGCTTTGAAAGAATGTCAGAGGGCTGAGAACCTGGGAGAAGATGATGAGAAAATAATCAGTGAGTGGGAAGAGTGGGGTGGCAGAAATACTTGAACAAAGGGTGGCAAAATCTGTGTCTGATTTATTTCTGATAGAAGAGAAGAATGTGTGGGTTTGGATGCCTTTAGAGCATGCATTTGTACCTGTGCTTGAGGTGGCAATAGGCTTTGAAAAAAGTGTTCTCTTCCATACAAAAGGGTTGGAACCAGAAAAATACGTGGGAGTGATTTAAGTGAGATGTTGTAGTAGTACAAAAGAAAAATGTTGGTGTGCAGAAATGATGGAAAGTAGTAAGGGGTTGGGGAAAGGAGGTGGGACTAGTACTTTGCTGAAGGTGCTTTTAAGTAGTTATTAAGTACTCTCTGTACAAAAGCAACGAATGTTTTGCAACTTGTTTAAGAGGACACTGTTTCCTATACTAATTAATGAGATCATTCTGAGTGTGTACAGTCTTAAAAGAGGCAGGGAAAATGAAGTGGTTGGTCTTAGAAGTGGTGACTTCACTGTGATTTAGTCTGTGAAAATCTGTGTATGCCTATGTAGCTTCATAAAGGGATGACTGCTCCTCTGAGAACAGGAGACAGGCTGAGAATGTAAGATTTTCTTCATCTTTACTGTGGTCTTACAAGTGCAAATCCAGTTTTCTAACTGTGTTGTTATTTGTCTTTTCAGACATTTGTTACATAGCAGATTGGTGGCAGGAATACTGTTGCTCAGTCTTCAGTGTCTGTGTGGAACTTATAAATCACCAGTTTGGTTTGGCATGTTGGCCTTCAGTCCTGCTTTGTTTGCTCAGAAACAATTCACACCACTATTACCAGTTTTTCTCAAGTTAATGCTCTCCCATACTAAATAAACTGCATAGTAAGTAATTAACAGTGTGCAACTTTATAGTTAGTATAATTATATTACAGTATGATCTAGTTAGTAGTTGGAAGTACCTTAAGTTTTACTAATAAAAAAAATGTAGAGACAAAGTGAGTTACTGTTCATTGCTTTGGGTAAAATGCCCTGATGAATTTCAAAGACAAGCTTTGAGCAGGAAAGATGCTTGAGTTCCAGCTCTGTTACCTTGAGATCTCAGAAAGACAGTAGGCATGTGGATTTGCTGAGGGTTGCATAACACCACAGGCACAGCCAACTCTGCTTGAAAAAAGCAACTGTGTAAACAACAATTGATAGGAAGCTAATATGGTAAGGAAAATGTATATTCAGGAATAACAGTACATTTTATTTGTGTTTCCAAGTGTAGTGGGTTAGACTACGGAGCTAATCTGTGTGCAGCAGAGCACTATTGTGGCTCTGCTGGCCAAGTCTGTGCAGTACCAGCGCTGAACAAGAGCACAGCGGCATTTGTAATGCTCGGTGATTTTCTGTACCACTTCTAGTTTGATAGATGTATGACAGCGTTTGGACTGTGCTAACGTCCTGTAGAAGCTGTTGCAGTGGTATCAGCAGAAAGTAGTGACAACTTCAGTTGTCTGTCAAGGAGGTCACCAGAAATTGTGACAGAATACCCTTATAGGTATGATCTTAGGTGCAGAAGAGTGTCTGGTTTTCCTTTTTATTTGTTATTATGGGGTATTTGAGCCTTTCAAACTGTGGTACGTCATTGCACTGTTACTCAAATGATACTGCGTGAGAAAGCCCAAGAGCTACCTGCCTGGTCCTTCTCTGACACATAATAGATGAAGAGAAGCAGAATTATCCTGTTTGGTAGTGTCTTCTTCCTGCAGTTTAAGAACCTGGATGATGTTATGCACTGACAACAACTGTTACAACATGCAGGACAAAGCATTCAGGTGAATGCAGCTTTGATGCTTAACTGTAAGTCAAAGACGAAAATGTATAGCTTAATTCCTTCTATCAGTGTCTTTTAACTGGAAAACCTACTTACAGACTATTTTGTTTCATGGTTGGACTGTATGATCTTGGAGGTCTCTTCCATCCTGATTGATTCTACGATTCTATATGGTTATAGGAAGGTTCAGAATGGGAGGGACATCAGGAGTTCATCTAGTCCAAGAATTCTACATAACTTTCATTGGGAGGTGATGACAGGGAATGGTTTTGACTCAATTGTGTTGGACCATCATATGCCATGCTCCCACCTCCCCATGGACAATTTCTGTAGGAGGTTCTTGCTCATCTTTTGGAGGAGTTTTAATTAAAAAAATCATCTTCTACTACTAAGCAAAATGCCCTCAATTAGATTAGCACTAGAGGACTGCATGTTTGGTATATTCTTCCGTTTCCTTCCAGGTGCTGTTATCTGTTAAGTTGTTCTGAGAGGACAGATGGTGTTCTGTGAGGACTTGTGGTTATTGGCATTCAGAACAAGGTGGATGCATTTGATCTCATTGTTTGCACTGATGTGTGTATTATTTTCACTTAATCATTGCATAGAATCGATCTAATGCAATTACTTTTTCTTTTTCTTTTTCTTTCTTCCCCCCCTCCCCCGCCAAGAATTCTTTGTCGTGTTTGAATGCAGACAGTCCTTTGAACTTATCCTAGCTTCTGAAATCTCATTGCTTTTCTGGGGCACAGTTACACGCTCCTTTCTTAGTTATCATTGAAGCTTGTTCCCCTTCTTGGCTAAAATTAAATGGGTGTTTGTTATTGTATACTAGCAAAATAAATGTGTATTTGCTTGAAAGAGTTGCTCTGTTCAGAATGCCCAGCTAATACCTTCTGGGTTGTCATTGTGCACAGAGGATCAGTTAGAGTAGTTTCAGACCTGGGGTTTAATGACTCCCCTCCTGTATCTTAACACCGAAGTAAATGCAGCCCTGTTTTTATTCTTAGAGGTCTTCTATGGTCAGCTGGAATAACCCTTGCATTGTGTTTGGGTCTTTTAACCTTACTTTCTTTTTATATTCTGCAACTGCTGAGGGCTATTACATTCGCAGCACAGCGTGTTCCAGTGTGCAGAACCTGGCCCTGCCTGCAGACAGCTGTCTGCTCCAGAGACATCCGTTGTGTCCCATGTATAATTTTTAAATCTTATCTCATAGAAACGAAACTCTAAAAGTTACCTACCCAAACCTAATCAAGACAGGCTTGACACTATTTTTCTTCAGTGACAGTTTTAAACATTGAAAGATCGGGGGTTGTCTGATAACAGAATTACAAAATTAACAGAATTAATTTGGAAAAGACTTCTAGGATCGTTGAGTCCAACCTATCACCTAACCCTTCTAATTAACTAAACCGTGGCACTAAGTGCCTCATCCAGCCTCCTCTTAAACACCTCCACGGATGGTGACTCCACCACCTTCTCAGTCAGCCCGTTCCAGTGGGCAGTCACTCCTTCCCTGAAGAATTTCTTCCTAATGTCCAGCCTAAACCTGTCCTGGCACAGTTTGAGACTGTGTTCTCTTGTTCTATCGCTGGGTGCCTGGGAGAAAAGACCAACCCCCACCTGGTTACAACCTCCTTTCAGGTAGTTGTAGAGAGCAATGAGGTCTGCCCTGAGCCTCCTCTTCTCCAGGCTGAACAACCCCAGCTCCCTCAGCCTCTCTTCACAGGGCCGTGCTCCAGTCCCCTGAACCAGCCTTGGTGCCTGTCTCTGGACATGTTCAAGCACCTCAACGTCTTTCTTAAATTGAGAGGCCCACAACTGAACACAGTACTCAAAGTGTGGCCTGACCAGTGCTGAGTACAGGAGCAGAATGACTTCCCTGATCCTGCTGGCCATGCTGATGTGCTGCTTTGCTGTGAGACGTAGATATTAGAGCTGTATCTTGTCTCATCCCTTTTGTTTTCTAGCCACGAACCTTTTAAGCAGAAGATTTTTAGTGTGACAAATTTCCACTTGTCTCACAGTAGTATGACAATTACATTGACTGTATGAGCACAGAATGCATCAGATTGTAAGGGACCTATGGAGGTCATCTTGTGCAACCCACCTCTCCTGTGTGCACGAATCCACATAAAGACACAATAACAGGGTCCTGCTCCCTTAATAGCTACTGTCTATTTATGTTTTATGTGACTGAGAAATGAAAGTTAGTTTGTTGACAAAGAGCAAAAGCTGTGTGCGTTCTGGTCAGAAGATGGTATCTGGTGGGATGGGAGAGTGCTGAGACTGGATGCCTCTGTTTATTGCTAGGACATTGCCTCTGAGCTTGTATCAGAAGGTAAAATTCACAATCTAAGGCAAGTAGATGCACTGAATTTAATGTGTTTTGGATATCATTGGCATTTGTTTTTCTAGTTTGGATTGAATTGGCTGAATTAATTAGAAGTTTCTTGTTTGTTTTTCTGAGGTGGAGAGATAGGTGGAGTTACAAAAGGAAAACAAAAGAATGTGTTTAAATTTCATTAAATACAGCATGAGTATCTGCCCTGTTTTTCTTTCCTGTGTTATCATGTACTCAGTAGTTATTTCTGGGTTTGTAACTATTTCACTGGGATGAAAGTATCTCCAGTATACCTCTGACAAGATCCTTCAATTTCTAGTGCAAAGTCTGTTTGTATGCCAGCAGATAAGAAATGCAGCAAAATAGATCTGACAAAGTCTATAAATGCAAGGTCATATCTTCCAGCAAAACACAGGTGACATATTTGCAGCTAAAGTTTTTTTTTTTCAACAACTGCTGTTGAAAAAACAAACCACTTAGCAATAGTACAGACCATGGCAGAAAAGATAGAAAGTAGGACCAACAGCTATACTGTGATTTAAAATACAAACCCCTGCAATTCCTTGCCCTCCCACATGCTGTGGCTTAAAAGGTTTGAGTTTTTTTCTTGTTTACTTTGAGTAAAAATAAGCATGGGAAAGGGCAATTTTCCTGTACATGGGAAGGAGAGATACTGATGTAGACAAAAGGCAAGCTGTTTGTTTTCATCCTGAAATACTTTGTTAGAGAAAGGTGTTTTATGTAGTTTGCACCAAAAAGTGTATTTTGTTAAATGTTATCACATTTTATTATTCCTTTATTATTCCCCTTGCACTTTTTTACTGGTTTTATGGGTGAGTGTGGTAATTTCTGCAGATATTTACATCTCTGTTTGGAAAAAAAAATGCAATGGAATAGAAAGGAAGCTTAAGATTTAGCAAGCTTTAAGGATAAACTAGTTCGTAAACGTGTCTGAAGGCAGGACATTAAACTGATACTTAGGTCTTAAATCATATTTGAAATGTAATTAAAACTTAAATTGATGTTCAGTGAATGGAGTAGACTCAAAACTGCTAACGTTAACTTTAACAGAACAAGCTTTGTCTAGGATTATTAGTAGGAAGAGCTAGACAGTTCCAGCTATGAACTAAATTCTCTTCCTCTGAGATTCCTTGAGCAGCAACTGTCAAAGCAATTGTCAGTATAATTTGGGCACAGATTTCCCCAAAGCCTTAAGATATATTATCTAGGGGTGGTTCTTGGGGAAGGGTTTTTTAAATCTGGTGGAGGTTTTTCATACTGAAGGAATATATGAATTGATCTTGCAGCGCAGGAGCTGACTGCCGTAGTAGCTGTTGCCTACTAGAACCAATCTAAATATTGGAAATAGTTGCTTTCAGTGTTTATGTGGGATAATGTTCATGAGAACAGCTCAGAAGAGGAGCCTTCATGCTTTTGTAAAATAGTTTTATGAGTAACTCTTTAAAGCAGCAGGCAAACAGCATTTAATTTTAAGATATTAGTGCCCATAGTATGAAGTATGTGAACAATTGTTTGATTCTTCTGTATTTGTCCTGTCATGGACTTGATAAATTGTTGTATCTGGTGGAATTGCTAGCTACAAAACTGGAACTGCTTTCTAATTCTAGATGAAAGTTCAGAACCTGTCACAGGTTTGAATGCCTTATTTGATACTGAAAACCAAGGAAAAGTATTTCTGCTATAAAATGACTTAAAAGCAGGGACTGTGCAGAAAGCATGCAATTAGATTTTGTTAGTTTATTTGAGATACTAGAGTTAATTAGGATTTATGAAGGATTTGTATGTGTGTGTATCATTTATGTACTGGGTTTGTATTTCTTAGTGTGACTTTATTTAGTAACTGCCATTTCTGTATGATGGATCATTGCAAAATTTTAGCACTTTCCATCTTCAAAGTTCTTTATTTTGAGCAGTGTTTTTAAAAGTGGCTATTGATTTAATTTTTTTTTTTTGAGATCTCAATTCTTATTTTATAAAATGTGATGCCCTTTAGTTGAATCCTGGTGGGTGCCTAAAGCCACACTTCAGCTTTGAAAATCTTGCCTATTTACCTGTCTGAGAGGGAGAATATATTGCAGATGAGGGCAATTGGCTGCTGGAAAAGTGTTAGTCCTGAGATTAAAACTGCATAGTTGGAACTTCAAAGGCAACCTAATAGAACAAGGGGACACAGTCTCAAGTTGTGCTGGGGAAAGTATAGGCTAGATGTTAGGAGGAAGTTCTTCACAGAGAGAGTGATTGGCATTGGAATGGGCTGCTGGGGGAGGTGGTGGAGTCACCGTCCCTGGAGGTGTTCACAAAGAGACTGGATGAGGCACTTAATGTCATGGTCTAGTTGACTGGCTAGGGCTGGGTGCTAGGTTGGACTGGATGATCTTGGAGGTCTCTTCCAACCTGGTTGCTTCTATGATTTTATGATTCTATGATCCTCATTCCCACTTCTTTAGAGCAGTGGCCTGCTTTTGGGAATCATGGCAAAAGACCAAACATTTTGGACTACAGATACTGTCAAGCCTCAACTTCTGTTAGATCTCTTGGATTTTATTGTAATGCCTGTTTTTGAAGGAAAAAAAACTTAGACATCACTGAATGGCCTCCCAAAGGTAGTTTGGAAGACACTGGCCATTTCCTTTAGATAGGGGCTTTCTTCTTAGAATCTGAATGTTAACTGAATTGCTTTCTTTGTTAGAGTTGAAGACAAATTTACTGTAAAGTCTGTTCTCTGTCCGAAATAATATGATCAAAAGTATCATTTGATCTGTTCATTATTCATCATTTTCATGATTTGTGTGCCTGAGTATGAAACAGAACACCCTAAAGTAAAGCAATGAATGAGGAATGCATTACAGGCATTTGGTTAAATACTTTGAATCCAGGAGGATAAGAATTACGATTATCCTTCAGGAAAAAAACCCAACATTTGGCATTCTGTTGAAGAGTATCTGTTACAAAGCGTTAAGTTTATTCTATCATTGGAAGCCCAAAACAGGCTATGCTTTGTAAACACTATGATTTGGATTGTTGGAGAGGGTAAGAAAGCCAGTTCCTTAATTGATTCAGTGTACCTGAATTTCTGTTGAAATTCTTTGCTACTAACAGAAACTGGACACATCATAGCAGTCTTTGAGAACACTAGGTTAGAAAGTCTAGCTTAGTTTGCTTTTTTGATTTTATTGATGTTACAAGACCAGTATGTTTGGCATCAGTCACCTGAGCAGAGGAACTGGCACAGAGAAGTATGTTCACAGTGAATGAGGCTGCTTTGCTTTTTATTTTTGGAGATAAATAAAAATAAGATAGATACACCTTTAAATTTTAAGGAGGGATTTTTCCAAGTTATTTTTGCAGCCACTTGGACAAAATAAAGTAAAATAAGAACAGCTTGACCTATATGTAACCAGGACTTTGTTTCCAGCACCGGTATAACTTTTCTAAATGCAGCACTAGGCTTGTTTAAACTTTGTGAAAGGAAAGGTTAATGCTGCTTGATTTTTCAGGCCTTGGTGCCTACAGTGTTTTCACAAAGGAGTGTAGTCTGGTTGTAGGCCATTTAGTAGGTTACAACATGGTTTGCTATCAGATATTTTAAACAACTGCAGATATAGTAAGCAGGAAGAGGAAGTTGCATGAATAGTGCGTGACTTTTAATACTGTTTTATTTCTTTACTGCAGTGATATTTAAAAGAGGAGGAACAAATTACATGGCACTATGTAAACCCCAGGGTACTTCAGCTGATTCACTACTTGAGATGTTAGAGCAGTGTTTAAAATTGCTGCGAGAGGTTGTTTCTTTCTTCATGCTAACCTTTGATACGGCAAATGCAGTTTGACTACTGCCCAGTTATATGACTGAAAGAATTATTGGCTGACTGCTTTGAGTACAGATTTACACAGACTTCTGAAAATGTGCATGGAGTGTGAATGGATCATCTCCTCTGACAAGGAGAAAAGTATTCCTTGTATGGTTCAGGGGGGAGAAAAAAATCTAAAGCGAGAAAATCCATTTCCTCAAAACACCTTTAATCAAACTGTCTTGGCAGCAGGCTTTGGGCTGTCTGCCAGCAAATGTGCTGTTCTGTTTCTGCAGCATGGTTAGTCAGTCACCTCCCTAAGAAAAAAGCTTTCCGATACTGAGTTTTGTTTTGTTTCTTAGGGTTTAACTAGTACATGATGTCTGAAAGCTTATTGGGGAAGTACTACTTCATTTAGCAGTTTTCGGTGTGGTTTTTGAAAGGAGGAAGAGGCTTTAGTGGATGCTTCCTTCTTTCAAACCCCTTTCACTAAAAATTGGTCACAGAGCAAAAGTTCTTTTAGCAATATAATTTTGACTTTGTTTCCTGTAAAAGCTGTGAATTGTCAGTACTGGAACCAGTGCTCTTCATTATATTCATCAACGACCTAAATGAGGGCCCTGTCAGCAAGTTTGCTGATGACACCAAACTGGGTGGAGTGGTTGCCACACCAGAAGGCTGTGCTGCCATTCAGCCAGACTAGGACAGGCTAGAGGGGTGGGCAGGAAGAAATTTAATGAAATTCAACAAGGGCAAGTGTAGAGTCTTGCACCTGGGAAAGAACAACCCCAGGGATCAGTAGGAGTTGGGGACTGACCTATTGAAGGCAGCAGAAGGGAAAAGGATCTGGGGATCCTAGTTGGTAGGAGGTTGACCATGAACCAGCAATGTGCTCTTGTGGCCAGGAGGGCCAGTGCCATTCTGGGGTGTATTAGAAGGGGTGTGGCTGGCAGGTCGAGAGAGGTTTTCCTGCTCCTCTACTTTGCCCTGGTGAGGCCACGTCTGGAGTACTGTGTGCATTTCTGGGTCCCCCGGTTTAAGAGGGGCATAGAACTGCTTCAGAGTCCAGTGCAGAGCCATGAAGATGATTAAGGAAATGGAACTTCTCTGTTATGAGGAGAGCCTGAGGGAGCTGGGGCTTGGAACTTGGAGGAGTCTGAGAGGTGACCTCATCAATGTTTATAAACATGTAAAGAGTGAGTGCCAGGAGGATGGAGTCAGGCTCTGCTCGGTGATGCCCAGTGACAGGGTGAGAGGCAGTGGGTGGAAGCTTAAGCATAGGAAGTTTCATTTAAGCATGAGGATTTTTTTCACTGCTAGGATGACAGAACACTGGAACAGTCTGCCTGGGGGGGGTTGTGGAGTCTCCCTCTCTGGAGATACTCAAAACCCTCCTGGATGTGTTCCTGTGTGATCTGGTATAGGTGATCCTGCTCTGACAGGGGAGTTGGACTGGATGAGCTTTCGAGGTTCCTTCCAATCCCTGACATTCTGTGATTCTGTACTTATGAGTAAGAAATGCTAGATGGTCATCTTCAAGTGTACTAGCTTTATGCAAATCATAAGCAGAAACTACTTGTCAGATGGTTTGTAGTTATCAGTGTATGTACTGCAAAGCTTGAAACAGCAATTGATTTGTTGTGTGCTGGTCTTGTGTTGCTAATCCTAGCTGAAAGATCTGTGGATTTCTGCTGTCTCGCTTACCAGTGCTGTAGCTTGTGTAGGGAGGGCGTAGTGCATACTGCCATAAATTAATAGCCTGTTTCCCAAAAGAAGCCTGTCAGGTTTATCTGAGTGCAGAATTTCTGTTGGGAAAGTGTGTATCAAGGAATAAATATGAGACCTGCATTGCAAGGGTAGATAATGCCTGGTTTATGTTTATAAATCAGATGAATGGTTGAAGTTTAGCCAATTTATTTATTTTTAGTCACTTAATCTTGTGGTCAAATTTTACTGTGTTTAGAGTTCATTCATGTAATATCACCTGATTAACAAGCCTTAAGTACCGAATTTAGTAATAAGCTTAGTCAATGATCTGTGCAGTCATGTAGAAAACACTTCACTGGATAACTGCAGAACTAACTTTTGTTGAAAGATGCTGTTGACAACTGAATCATTTTGCAAGACTCAAAATGTAATTTAGGGATTCTCTACTGATGCTCTTTAGCTACAGAAATCCTTTGACAAGGGCATGTTACCCTAGTTTTGCAGCTGAGTTTGATAATGACATTAGAGAGAGAACTGTCTAATAAGTGGAATTAGGGAACAATGTGCTTTCTGTACCTCTTTGCTGGCTTGCATATAGATACAGTGCAAAATCCCTTTGCTGGGCAGAAATTTGGACTGCAGATCAGTTTTGTTTCAGGAGCAGAATCTGTGACCAGCCCCATAGTTACAGGAACGTTAAAGGCATTTCAGTTCTTGAACATTTAAGTGCAGAATTTTCCTTGGAGAGATGTGTAATTAAAATTTCTCTGGAAGGTCTGTCTGGTTGTGGTCTCATCAGCTAATTACGTGATGACTGGGTTGTTGGGTAACTTCAAATGATCTTTCATAGTTATAGACATGAAACTTGGGAAATTTCAGTTCTGTTTCCAGCTTTGACACTTCCTGTGGTGACTACAGTAAAGTCACTAGGGTTGTCAAGGATGTGTCCTTTTCCAACCATAGCTCTGACAGCAGAAGAGGTTCTTGTCCCCAGCCTGCCTTACTTGTGTATTGCCATCTCCATAGATCTGCTGACTATGCAGCTTCTGCACTTTCTCTATGGTAAATGTCAACAAAACAGAGCTCTTTGTGTGTAGACTGCAATTTTAAGCTGTTTTAGTTGCACCTGTAAACTTGTTTGGCCTGAGATTCTGATTTGGATGACAGATTCCTCACTTTTAATCAGCTGAAACTGCTTCAGTGGTGGTCTGTTCTGAGGGAAGTGCTTGTGCAGTTAGGCCTGAGTTGTATGGAGATCTTTGCTTTTCATAGTGAAAAAACACCTTAACCTTTGGGTGCTCAGGTGATGGTCTAAAAAGGGCTTACAAATATTTTGTGGAAAAAATAGTGGTAGTCTAGTCTCTCTGAAATTTTTCATGTCTCATTCTATAGCTTTCAGCAAGTGGCATGGAGATTGGCATTTGTCACCATCGGAGGGTTGCCATTTGCTTTCCTTGCATGTTTTTTTTTTTTTCCCTGCTTTGCATCTGTTTGGTTTAGAGTGGAATTTTTTCAGGCTGTAGAATATCACTTTTCAAAGTGAGGATGTCTGGCATTTTCTGAGCGCCAGACATTTTCTGAGATGGAAAAGAACTATGTACTTAGTCTTACTAATTAAGCACTTTTTTTCTTCTTCTTTTCCTGCTAGCAAAACACTTCCCAATGTGGCATCTTCTGGATTGTTTTACAGATAGTATGTCACTAATGTCAGATATCCAAAATGCTTCTGCTGCAAACATTGTCCTCCTTTTAAATTTTCTGTCAGAATTTAATAGGTATGTTTTTTCATCTTCCTTTCATATCTATATTTCATTTTATAAAGTTGTGAACAGTTAATTTCTTTTTGCTTTTGGCATCCTCTGTTTTTTCCCTGTACTTTCTCCTAACTACTTTTTGTGTCACTGCTCCACTCTTATCTTTAAACAAGCTTTTACACTGGAGCATGTGACTGGAGCAGCCTTCCACTTCTTGTCATCTAAAGTTTATTCTCCTTCAGATGTCTTTGGAAAATCCCCTTTCCTTCCTTTCTTTCTTTCTGGACTAGTTTGTTTGTTTCTCTCTTTCTGGACTAGTTCCTGTCTTTCTTTTTGGACTAGTTTGTTTGTTTCTTTCTTTCTGGACTAGTTTGTTTCTTTCTGGACTAGTTTGTTTTCTTTCTGTCTTTCTTTCTGAACTAGTTCATTTCTTTCCTTCTGGACTAATTTCTTTCTGAAGCAGAATGTTTCAGTAGCAATGGTGGTGTCAAATACAAATATTTGTCTATTTGAGAGGACTTTTTAATTATTCCTTCACTTTAAAATGTGGACATACCTAATGCCTCATGTTGAAGATACTAATAGATTAAATATTTTTTTTGCTTGGTTATACTAGCATTTTTTAATGTAGCTATCAGGCTCACTGTTCATCACCCTCTGTAGTTAAATGGCAGAGAAGTATCTTCTGTTGGTCTTCTTTGAAATGTCAGTTTTTGTTTGACACAGATCAAGGTCTGAGCATGGTTTCACAAGTGATGCAACACACCAGCAAAGGTAGTTTCTGCACCTCCAGAAATGGAATTGGTAATGCTCTTTCTATCTGCTTGATCAGTTGTCCTTTCGCTTGGCATCAAAGAACAAGGAGACTGTACACCATGTAAAGTTGGTTCTGAGATTAGGGATGTGTGATGCTGAAATTCACCACTTCCCAACCAATTACTGATTCCGTATTGATCGACTTGACAGTTTCAGTTTAATTTCATTAGGTTGTTTTGTGTCTTAAAGCTTTTCTTTGCTCGTTTGCTTTATTTTGGTAGTTTTCTTGGCCTGTTAGCTGAATTACTACTGGTTTACAGTCTTGTTTACTGTCCTTTGACATCACCTGCTTCTGCAGGTCAGAACCTTATAGCTAGGAAGGTTTCTGGTGAGTCATGTAGCCTCAGGAAAGGCTCAATTAAAGATAAACTTGAATGACCTAGATATAAGCCCTTGTGTTACAGAGATATTGCAACCTTCCCATGTGACTTACTTAAAAATTAATATTATTTATTTCTATAAAAATATTTTTGTTTGTTTTTCCAATATCCAAACTATGTTTTCCTAGCTGAAATTTAAGCTGCCTTCTGCTTTTTGTCCTTCAGATTACCCCTTTCCTCAGTGGTATAATTTTCTGTGTGTCAGAAGATGTACTAGTCTATCACAAGCTTCCTCTCCTCTAGGCTAATTTACTCTAATTTATTTGCTTTTTTGCTTTTTGGATCATTCAGCCTTGAATATTATGTCATGTTTTCAGGATCTCCGGTGGTTCATGTTCCACTTCCCTGGATGTTGTCCAGTTGGTTCATAGTGCTTCAACTGTAGCTCCCACTCCTCCTCCAGTCTGCTTAGCACTGAGGGCCTTTTTCTCACTGGGGTGATATTACTGACTCACATTCAGCCTGTGGTCAGCCACAGCCTTTTGATCCTTATCTACAGCTCTCCTACAACAGTTTTTTTATTTTCTTTTTGTAGATGCCATTAGTTGTGTCTTAACTGCTTTATCTTTCAATCTTATGTGTATAGGGTTGGTTGAGATGATTCTGTATTTTTCTTGGCAGTTGGTGTTCTTGCACTCCTGAAGTGGGGTTGTCTACATATTCAACACCTCCATCCCTTTTCCTGTAGCAGTGGCAGTTGCTGAAAGTATTGACCATTAGACCTGAAATGCTTGAGTGAATTGGTGGTAATGGCAGGAAGTCTAAACAGGTTAGGCAAAAGGTTAGTTCTTGGAGATAGAACTTGTTCAGAAAAATAGTATTCTTTAGTTAGATGCATATGTTCTTCAAGCTTTTTTCAAAGCCTGCTTTTCACACACCATATTAGCATGCCTTGTGTGCTTAGACCTTTCATTTTTCTCAGTCTGGTGAGAGGCCTGGAACACAGCCCTGTGAGGAGAGGCTGAGGGAGCTGGGGTGGTTTAGCCTGGAGAGGAGGACCTCATTGCTGTCTACAGCTACCTGAAAGGAGGCTCTAGCCAGGTGGCAACCAGCAACAGAACAAGGGGACACAGTCTCAAGTTGTGCCAGGGTAGGTCTAGGATGCATGTTAGAAGGAAGTTCTTCCCAGAGGGAGTGATTGGCATTGGAATGGGCTGCCCAGGGAGGTGGTGGAGTCGCCGTCCCTGGAGGTGTTGAAGAAAAGACAGGATGAGGCACTTAGTGCCATGGTCTAGTTGACTGTCTAGGGCTGGCTGATAGGTTGGACTGGATGATCTTAGAGGTCTCTTCCAACCTGGTTGATTCTATGAGTCTGTGATCTTGAGTGTGGCTCAAGATTTTGGAATTTACATGTTTTAATCTCTTTTTCTTCTTCTTTAAGTTTCATAGGACTTTGGGCTGGCACAATAGCAAGTATTCTCTATCTTTTTCAAGGCTTAAAATTTTTTCTTTCATTTTCCAGAATAAGTCCAAAATTGAGGATTTTTTTCCCAGTTTTTTTAAAATGCTCTGGACAGAGCAGACTTTAATTTACACATTAATTTTGTTTCCCATTCAGATGCTCCCTTTCTGAAACTGCTGCCTGGTATGTGGATATCACTTTACAGCACAAAGCAACAGTTTTGCAAAACTACTGTGAAAAAAAACAGTCTTTATTAATAATCTTTATTTTGTGTTTTAGGGTTTTGACCCACCGCATCAAAGTGATACAAGAACTATTTATATAGCAAACCGTTTTCCCCAGCATGGCCATTATGTTCCTCAGAAGTTTGCAGACAACAGAATCATATCATCCAAGGTAAGGAATACTGTGTTCAGTTTTGGGCTCCCCAGTTTAAGAGGGACAGGGATTTGCTGGAGAGGGTCCAGCGGAGGGCTTATGAGGAGAGGCTTAGAGACTTGGGACTTTTTAGTCTGGAGAAGCGAACACTTAAGAGAGGACTTGATAAATGTTTATAAGTATCTGAAAACTGGCCAGGATGGGGGGGACAGGCTCTTCTCACTTGCTCCCTGGGATAGGACAAGGAGCAGTGGGTGTAAATTGCATCAAAAGACGTTCCACCTTACAACACAAGGGGGAACTTCTTTACTGTAAGGGTCACAGAGCACTGGAATAGGCTCCCCAGAGAGATTGTGGAGTCTCCTTCTCTGGAGACTTTCAAGGCCTGTCTGGATGTGTTCCTCTGTGACCTGTGTTAGATAGTATTGTCCTATGGCAGAGGCATTGGACTCGATGATCTCCTTGGGTCCCTTCCAACCCCTGACATCCTGTGATCAATTTGTCATGGGAAAACCACTTGATATGTTACTTAAATAGTTGTGTAGCGAATGTGCATGTGTTAATTATGTCTAACGGTGCATATATAATATTGAAAATGAAACAAACTCACATCTTTTTAGAGGAAAAAGATAGGTTGCTTCCTTCTATGTAGTTTTATCCTACTCATCTGATTTTCTCCAGACCCCCTAAGCACAGAACAAGTAAGCATGTTGGTCAGAATTCCTGCAGAAAAGTAGGTTTTAAACCAGTGTTGCCTGTGTCTGGATGTGATGTACAGAACCACTTCAGAGGAAAGATGAAGCTGGTAGTGAGGATTTATGAAATAGCCAGGTTGTGGCTAGTGCTCTGCATAAAACAAATCAGCAATGAACTGCAATTTCAAATGCCCTTCTGGTATGACCTTGGATGGGAATAAATAGAACTGATGGTGGGGATGTGTCTTGTTGCTGTAGTGTGGGAGAGAAAGTTACAGCTGCAAGAATTAATTTCTTCTCTGCTACCTAGGATGTGAGCAGCCAAATGCTGCTCCTATCCCAGTTGATAGGAAAACATTTTAAAAGAATATTTAAAACTTTGGACTTCAGAGGCAGTAAGTTTTTACCTCTGATTGCCTGCTAGCTGTACTTAAAAAAATCAACAAAACAAGAACAAACACCCAATAAACAAACCAAACAACAAAACTAATAAAAAACTTCAAACAAAAACCCAACAAATCGAATGCAGGAGTTCTATGTGGAAGTAGGACAACACCAAAAGAAGGTTTGGAGGAAGAGAGATGGAGAGTTAAGAGAGTTTAATGGGAGTGGAACTGAATTTCACTGAAAAATTCTTCAGTATGTCATAACTGTTCTCTCTCTGTCTCTCTTTTATCTCTTCAGTATACAGTGTGGAATTTTGTTCCAAAAAACCTTTTTGAGCAGTTCAGAAGAGTAGCCAACTTTTATTTTCTGATTATTTTTTTGGTTCAGGTAAGTTGAATCATATTCAGGAAATTACAATTTATGTTGTAAGCTCTGCCACTGATTTTTTTGTTCTATGAACTTAACTTCTTTGCTTATGCATTCTGTCTAGAAAGCCAGCACATTTCACTTTATTTGGGAAAATAACATAACCTTAAAAAGTACTGTGTCCAATTTTTAGGGTTCTTTCTCTTCATGATTGCCCATTGCACTGCCAGCACAGGTGCTCAGTTGTCTATTTCAGAATACAATCTTGAACCTATTTATTCAGTTAGTAATGAAATTCCAGGAGTACTTTTTGTCTTGGAAATTAGTTTCAGTAAACCCAGAGGTTTACCCTTTGAGTTTTGAAGTGCTTCTTGGCCATTAGTATGTCAAAATGCAGACATTCAAGTTGAATGTATCACACTGGGCAGTATGCTTGCTCTTGAGCTCGTATTCTCATTGTAGGTCGAATCTGGCTTTTCTAAGTCAACAAACTGTTGTCACACAGTTCTAAGACCCTCAAATTCAATTTTCCAGATAAAATGCACACATGAAAAATTCAGAGCTAGGATTGACATTTTATCAGCTTTGAAGACATCATTTAGTTCTGATTTTGATACACTGTAGGTCAGAAATATTCCTGGGGCTCTTGTAGCACAGTATATTCTAATTAGGAACATCCACAAGTATATTATGACAGTCTACATTTCCTGTGATCTTTGCACCTCCAGTTCTAATTCTACTTGAATTATGTAGATTGAGAGAAGGATTGTCAGGAGAGATAGTGTATTTTGAAATACCAATTAATATCTGAGACAAAGACAGTATTTTGGGGTATACAGGCTCTTCTTTTGTTGTAAAATAGGATGCTTTGAATGTGTACAGTTCTCCACAGGGATTAACCAACGTTTACAGTGTACATCCAAAACAGATGGTACCTCATTTGTCAAAAACAGCAGCAGTGAAGAATTCATAAGATTTGCTTGGAAGATGTCAATAGCAGAGTCAATTCTGCAATTTTTAATCCGTGGTCTCCCGTGTCCCTTGCTATTGTTCTCTGAAGTTTGGAAAGAGTGAACATTCTAATAGGCTGGAAATTCCTGTGTTGAGAGATACTGTCATCATATAGGTCTAATGTAGACTCACAATGTGTTGCACATCCTGTCTTCCTAGTAAAAAATATTGGCTTTGTCATTCCTGTTATGATGTTTCATGGTATTTCTTATGTTGTAGCATGAGGAAGATGAGGATATGTTGCAGATGGAACATAAATGTTAATTAAAGTAACCATTATACTACATTTTTACAGCTTTTAGTTTTTTTGTAATGTAAACTTAACCTCTTCGGTTAAATTTTGAGTCGCATTCCTTTCTAACAGCTAGACCTCAGTAACATCTAAATGTGATGTCCATGAACAAATACAGATCTAAAGACAGAACTTCTGTTCAGAGTGTAACTCTGTTCTTTTCTCACTTTGTGACTCAAGAAAGTGTCCCAGTTTGTATGGAAGATACCTTGTCTATGTGTGTATATTCTTGGAAACTGAACAGGACAAAAACTGCAGACACTTTGGTTTATTTGTTAGAGCAGAGTCTGGTTTTATTCAAATGCCTTTTGGAAATCCATTAACATATTACTTTTTTTTTTCTTTTTATAAGGCAAAGGTGCCTTTTAAAGTTGATCACCATGGCATCTTCTTTGTCATGTGAATCTCATGTGACCAAGATGCAGTGTCTATCATTACCACCTTCCTCCACTGGGGATGACAGAGCTGGGGCAAGTTGTCGTTGTGTGATTTAAACATGCAGCACAATCCAGTCCACATTGTTCACTGCACATATGCATGCCAGCAACATGGTGACAGACTGCATTTCATTCTCATGAGACTCCACAACAGCTGTGTGAAGGACACATGTCCAGCTGTGTAACAGGCAAAGAGCCATGGTGTTCTGGTCGAAGAGGCAAAAGGAGCAGGCTGCCATGATAATTCCACCAGTACCAAAAACTTGCTTCCTTTTCACCTCTCTTGAGAAAGAAGAGTGTACATGGCAGAAATGTCATGGTTAACCCTATCCAAACAAAAGTCAGATGCTTTTGGCATGGCTTTTCTTGAACAACATGCTGAAGGTGCAGTGCTGCAGTTGAAGAACAGTCAATACTGCAGGCTAAATTTGATTTTTGTCTTCTGTGTTTCAGTGGAAACAAAAAGAGCTCATGCACGTGTTGTAAGGTGGCATAATTGGTTGTCTCTGTAAGGCTCTCAACAACATAAACTTCATCTGTGATTACTTTTTTTTCCTTTTTTAATGGTTCCCAAAGCAATGCCATAAGTCTCAGGTAATGTGGATCGAATCGATATCTGTGGAATTGAGTAGTTCTTGTGTATATTTTCTTTACAGCACTTGACTGTGTTGTTTTTTCCCTGCAGCGAAGGAGAACCACAAATGTACCCCCCCCCCACGTACAGAATTTTGGTGTATACACTGCACTTTTGGCATGCCAATAACAACAGCACAAACTGTAAAATCTGCATGTTAACTTGGGGGAGATGGAAAGGAGCAGTCTAAGAAAGAAGTGTACTCTAATACCTAAATGATCAGGAATTATGATTTTTAGCTCTATTTCCCCTTCTAAAGTGGGTGTTGTTGTATTCTACATTGCTGTTAAGCAGTAGATTGTATAGAGTATTGAAACAGCTTCACAAAGTGTAAACTTTCTGACTTTGTAGTGGACTTGTAAAATCATATTTCTGAGATGAAAACATATATTCCTTTTACTTAGGACTCTTTAAATTATCACGCTCATTAGAATTGTGATGAAGTCTGTTCTATGCCCTAGAACCTTTACTTGCATCACTAATCATATGTATTATTTAGGTGTCAGGATTATTGTTTTTTAGGCTTCAGAAATACCACAGTAAATGTACTCATAAGTTATAATGGGCAGTTTGGACAATAAGTGTCATCTTGCTTCATGGGTTGGTTTTCTTTTTGGAAAATACAATTGTGAAAGTAAAATTTGGGCTAATATTCATATTTTCTTCTCTTTTAGCTCATGATAGACACCCCTACCAGTCCTATTACCAGTGGATTGCCATTATTTTTTGTCATAACTGTGACAGCCATAAAACAGGTAAAGGGGGAAAAGATCTTATAGCATGAAGTCTTTCTAAGGTAAAGTTACTTAAAGTGTGGCCAATATAATCTTTAGATGCTAACAATATATTTTTAGAGTCATCTTTTTAGAAAGGGTTTTGTATTTCATGTTTTTTATTAGATGGATGCTTGAACTTGAGCTTTTTGGTTAGTTGTCAAGTGCTCAGTGACTCACTGGTAGCCTTAAATGGACAGTGAGTGACTGTCAGACAGCATTTTTGTCTAAACACTGCATGTCACTTGTTATAAGAGCTTTTCTGAAAGCTTCTCACTTATTCCTTTGGCACACCTCGCTGCATATTAAAACCAATCCTCCCACATGACACACTGAGAAAGGAGCTTGGGTAGATGAAGCAATGGTGCAGTCCATGTTTGTCAGTAGTTAAAAGGCAAACTTTGCCCCAAGGAGGATGTTTCATGCTGTAAAATATATATTAACTGTAATCCTGTACCAGGTAAAAGGTCCAGTTTAGAAGGCTTCTGGTTTCTTTTTCCTTTGGTTGCATAAAACATTTAGAAGTGCTTTACAGCACTTGAAATAAGAAGAATCTTCTGAGTTCGATAAGAATCTTGTTCAAGCACCATACTACAGCCTGCTAAGACCTAGAGCTCCTGGAAGGAGAACATTAAAAAGAAAGGAGAAAAAGAAAAAAGAGAGAAATAAAGCAGAAACAATCTTCTGTTCTCTTTAAACCCTGCAAGCAAGAGGAGTGCAAACCAAACACATAAATAAAGAGCCAATGTGGATAGAAACAGTAACCTCTTCTGCAGGGAGGTAATTTTCAGGGACTATCCCCTTCAGAGAGTTTCACAGTGCTGTCTGGGGAAGAGATGCAGTCACAGCAACTGAAAAGTAAGCAGGAGACTGATACAGAGCTGCAGCTGGAATTTCAGTTTGTCTTCTGTGCCAATAAGACCCATAGCCACCCAGAAGCAGGGCAAAAGTGAAAAACACCTCTAGCTTCCAAGTGGGTAGAATGGTGTTTGGGGCAGAAGGGGTTTAAATGATGAACTAATATCCAAACTAATGTGTCATCTTGTTGCTGTGCAGTTTGTACTTGTAGAGTGCCCCAGGCCTTTCAATTACAGTAGTTGTCATCAATCCCCCAAAAATCATGTGTTCACAAGCTGTCAGTAAGCCATGGAAAATAGCCCTTAAAGCTGTGTGACCTGAAAGAGATCATGCAGCTTAGTTCTTAGCTGGTTTGGTTTGGTTTTTTTTCCTGAAAGAAGTTGGACTTCGTAAGTCTTAAGTGCAAAATAATCTATTGCAAACTTGTTTCCAGATGTCCAGTCTGACGCTGGGAAATATAAGCAGCTTGCCACTAATTGCAAAGAACAGAGATCCTGGCATTCCTTCTGGAAGTTTCAAATTGCTCATGATTTGCTGAGCATCAAGAGTTTTTCTCATTCTCTCAGTATCTCTGCAAAGACTGTTGTAACCACCTAAACTATTCTAAAGGGTTCCCTGTTTATCCTGCTTGCTGCAAAGCAGGCAAACAGTGTTCACATGCTGTTGTCTTGGAAAGATAATTCAGTGTGCTGCCTTTGGACAAGGAAGAGAGATAAATCTTCTGTTGGAATGCAGAGGGGAAGATGCCCAGTGTGGTCTCAAAAGCAGCCCCAGTTTTCTATCAAACCAGAAATGGAATAGGAAGCAAATTTTAGAGGAAGAGACCCCTTTTGAGAGCTGCAGGACAGTAGTTTATACAAAGTTACATCAGGATCAATGTCAAGGTATAACTTAGTAGTCTTTAAAGTTATGAAGAGGAAACCAGTAACTATATGTGACTTTGAGAAGCTTGGCAGTGGGTGGATAAATTTCCCTGCTTCCAGAAGGCCAGTTAAGGTGGCACCTCTAGCAGACCTCAAGCTCAGCTTTATTTTAATGTCAGCCAAGGAGACAGAACTTTTTCTTCTTAGAAGTGTAATTGCACCTAGGTCAGAAGAAGGACAAACAAGACTGCAAAGTGATGCAACTCATGCTGTGTCATTTTGTCTGTCTTGTTAGCCAGAGCACTTTGCTCCTTATGCCTGTGCAGATGCAGATGCAGTCCTTGGAGCAGTCCAAAACCAGAAAATAAAACCAAAAATTGAAGAAGACCTCAAACCAAAACACAACTAAATAAAGATACTTTCTAAGAAACTCAGTGCATTTCAGTAAGTTTATAGCTGTTTAGCAAACAGGCTGATTGGGCACATGTTTGCATGATGGCCAGGTAGATTAGAAACAGCTACTTTGCAGGTTTTGATTAATTATAATCCTAAACTGAAAATTAACAACAACAAAAAAGTAGTAGAATACACAAGCCTGTTTTAATTTAGTCCTTTCCTCAAGTACACTGATGCAGTTACTTAAGCAGGACTTAGTATTTGAAAGATTTTAATCTTTATTTTCTGCTCTTGCAATTAAGCAGCAGTCTCTGTATTCCTATTACATCTTTTTACAGGTATTTCTGCAGTGTTTGCAAGTGAGGATAAGCAGCTTTCTCAAAAATACCACATTGGGTAGATTTGGGGGGAATTTAAACTGACCACAGTGAATTGGCTCTTTAGAATTCCCTGGTGTGAGATGTTGCCCTTGTGTGGTAGGCAGTAGGTGTCAGATGGAGGAAGCGCTGAAATCTGTACTTTCTAAAGAAGGTAAATTTCAGTTCTTTGCCAAATGCCCATATTGCTCAGCTGTTCAGGTTTATGAGACAAATGCCCCAAGGTTATTGGGTGTTAGTTAAATCCTTGTGTTCTTCTGTCATTCACCTTTAACAAGGATTTGTAGTCATTGACTTCAGCGTTTTCCCTTTTCATAATGATTAGGATTCATAAAGACTCTTACTTAGGATTCTGGTTTCATAGTATCTCTCTGGGTGGCTACTATTACCAAAGACTTCTTAATCATTCATTTTTAAGCAGTTGGCATATAAAGCTTCCATCCTTTCTTTTTTTAAGTCTAGGAAGTGCAGTCATGCTGGCTTTATGCATCTGCACTAGTAACAGTGGAGGTGCGGGAAGGTAGAACTGCAAAACTATACTTCTAAAATCCTAAAATCATCATAGAATTTTTCACCAAAATTCAGTCCACTTCAGAATTCACCAAAGTGCATTGCAATACTATTCTTGGTATTATGACATTCATCTAATGTTTGCAGCATTCTAGGATGAATTGAGGTTATGTCTGCTGTTTCAGAGGGCCCTCTTCTTCAGTTTGCAAACTTCCAAGGAAGTAGTTTTAACCCTTACATATTTTTTTTATACCTACAGAATAATATTTTGGTTATTTAAATCAGTTGTGTGAGTCTTGCCAGGATGTGAAAGGCAATCAAACTTCCTGCAAGAACTTATGCATTTTTATTGGGAGAGACCATTCCAAGTTTCATGGTATATTAATCCATATAGATAAAAGATTGAATGAGTGCTTGTTCATCTTGTTTGCAGAAATTGTCACTGCTTGTTTAACAGAACACAGGACTATTAATTTTCTTCACCACTTCTGCTACTATTTTGTGTGAAGTGAATGAAAATTAGTTTGCCAAATTTCTGAGTAACAGATGCAGCAGAAACGCAGGAGAAGTTATTAACTGTATTCAGGCTATGCAGCGCTTAACTTGAAGTGCATTCACTCAGAAAAGATTGGCTTTATGCTTTATGAGTTTTTTGTGTGTGTTTTCCACAGGGTTATGAAGACTGGCTACGACATAAAGCAGACAATGAAGTAAACGGTGCTCCAGTTTATGTTGTTCGAAGTGGTGGCCTTGTCAAGACTAGATCTAAAAACATCCGGGTATGTGCAGAAGGGCATGGAAAATCGTCCTGCTGTCCTTTGCTAAAGCTCATTTTCATTACTAATCATTGTGGCCTGTTTCATCATCCTGTTGTAACAATGCTGAAATGATTTATTCTCTTTTAAAATTCTGTTTGTACACTTCTCATTTGCCTTTGCTTCATTAGGTGGGGGACATTGTCAGAGTAGCCAAAGATGAGACTTTTCCTGTTGATCTGGTTCTTCTGTCATCTGATCGAGTTGACGGTTCATGCCATGTCACTACCGCAAGTTTGGATGGAGAGACTAATCTTAAGGTCTGGGTTACTGCTATGAAATTAAGTGTTGTTGTTTTACCATGCCTTTTCTCATTTGAGTCCATTGAAATACATCCCCACCCTCACCTCCTGGGAGTCCTGTCTAATTAACCTAATGGACACTGTTTTACAGACACACGTTGCAGTCCCAGAAACAGCAGTGTTACAGTCTGTTGCCAACCTGGACAAACTTGTGGCTGTTATAGAGTGTCAGCAGCCAGAAGCAGATCTGTACAGGTATCACTTCATTAGTAACTATTTTAAAATTAAATTACAATTAAGTGTTCAGTTCGTAGTGACCATCAAGTTAAGGTATAATTTCTGTAGTAGTTTATTTTCCCCTGTTTGTAGCTGGGTTCGTGTCAAATTTGCAAGCATCAGATTTTAGAAGCAGAGTAAATTTGCTTTACTAAATGAGAAATTACACATTCTTGTGGAACATATACTGACTTTTATTTGTTGTGGAATTATTTCTTGCTGAAACACCAATTCACAATCCATTTTGACTGAGTAAAAAACACAAGCCTTTGTGGTTTTGTTAGTGTACTCTAACAGGCTTTCTCAGATGCTTCCTCTTTTTGAGGGATAAATATTCCTGTTGTAAAAGGAATTCCTTGTAAAATCGTTGCCTGTGTACCCACAGTATTTTAGTTTGATAATAAAAGTTGGTTATTTTATACTTTAAGCCTTTAATGACTTTTTCTTGTAAATATAGACTGTTTTTTTAAATTAAAATTTTAAAGTATTTGGAGACATTTCTAACATGTGGTCACCTTTCATAGATTTGTTGGAAGAATAACTATAAGTCAACAAGCTGAAGAAATTGTAAGGTAAGTAAAGTTGTTCTATGGGATTGATATTTAGAGCTGATGGAAGTAGTTAAAATCATGACCATCACCAAAGTGTTACTTTTAAATATACAAAAGGGAGAGGTATTTTTACTGAAAGTGTCAGTTGTAGATGCATGGTTCAGATGGAGTTGAGGAAAAAACTAGTGGAAGAAAGTTCATCATACTCAGTTTTCCAAATTTAATATGTTCTGTTCAATATCTTTATGGATGATCTGAACCAAGAGATTGAGTCTAGCATCAGTAAGTTTGCAGATGACACCAAGCTAGGAGCAGGTGTCAATCTGGTGGAGGGTAGGAGAGCCCTGCAGACTGGATGGGTTGACAGGCTGGATGGGTTGGCAGAGGCCAGTGGGATGAGATTTAACAAGACTAAGTCTAAGTGCGGGATTGGCCACAACAACCCCAAGCAGTGCTACAGGCTGGGGACAGAGTGGCTGGAGAGCAGTCGGACAGAAAGGGAGCTGGGGTTACTGGTAGGTGGTAGCTGAACATGAGCCAGCAGTGTGCCCAGGTGGCCAAGAGAGCCAGTGGCATCCTGGCCTGTATCAGCAACAGTGTGGCCAGTAGGAGAAGGGAGGTTATTCTTCCCCTGTACTCAGCACTGGTCAGGCCACACCTTGAGTGCTGTGTCCAGTTCTGGGCTCCACAATTCAAGAGAGATGTTGAGGTAATAGAATGTGTCCAGAGAAGGGTGACAAAGCTGGTGAGGGGCCTGGAACACAGCCCTATGAGGAGAGGCTGAGGGAGCTGGGGTTGTTTAGCCTGGAGAAGAGGAGGCTCAGGGCAGACTTCATTACTGTCTACACCTACCTGAAGGGAGGTTGTAGCCAGGTGTGGGTTGGTCTCTTCTGCCAGGCAACCAGCAATAGAACAAGGGGATGCAGTCTCAAGTTGCACTGGGGGAGGTATAGACTTGATATTAGGAGGAAGTTCTTGACAGAGAGAGTGATTTGCCCAGAGAGGTGGTGGAGTTGCCATCCCTGGAGTTCTGGAAAGCTTGGCTGTTCTGAAAGGGCTAATGTTTAGCCACTGGCAACTAGCTGGAAACATTCTTGCTTTTTGTTATTTAAAGCATTTTTTGATCTTAAATATTTTCCAGTGGCATATTATGTAGACTAAATAATATTTAGATGGTAGATCTCTTGTCATCTGTTTATCAGAGGCACTGAGAAGGTGTTTATAGAATCATAGAATCATAGAATGGTTTAGGTTGGAAGGGACCTCAAGGATCATCCAGCTCCAACCCCCTGCCACAGGCAGGGACACCTCCCACTAGAGCAGCTCGCCCAAGGCCTCATCCAGCCTGACCTTAAACACCTCCAGGGAGGAAGCATCCACCACCTCCCTGGGCAACCCATTCCAGTGCCCCACCACCCTCACTGTAAAGAACTTCCTCCTAACATCCAGTCTAAATTTCCCCCCTTCCAGCTTATACCCATTCCCCCTCGTCCTAACATTACTAGACCGTGTAAATAGTCCCTCCCCAGCTTTCCTGTAGGCTCCCTTCAAATACTGGAAGGCCACTATAAGGTCTCCTCGAAGCCTTCTCCTCTCCAGGCTGAAGAGCCCCAACTCTCTCAGCCTGTCCTCATAGCAGAGGTGCTCCAGCCCTCTGATCATCTTCGTGGCTCTCCTTTGGACCCGCTCCAGCAGTTCCATGTCCTTCTTGTATTGGGGGCTCCAGAACTGCACACAGTACTCCAGGTGGGGTCTGACGAGAGCAGAGTAAAGGGGGAGAATCACCTCCCTTGCCCTGCTGGCCACACTATGCAGATTAAATTCCTGAAAGTTATTGGTCTGTTTTAATAAAGCCTCTGCTAAAAAATGTGCAGCTTTTATTATGTATTTCAAACTACTGTGCTACCTAGGCTCTTGTAAAGATAACTGTTTACATCTGTAATAGTCAGTACATGATTTTGTGCACATAAACTATGCACACACAATCATGTGCTTGCAGCCTTTTCCTGTGTAGTCATAGTAAGTAGAATAAGCCTAAACACGTGTGAAAAGTAAAGATGTGATGCCACTTACAGACCAATGTACGAACTTCATCAAAAGATTGATAATTGCAGTGAGTTGTCCCCAGCTAACAGCCACAGCTGCTCATTCACTTACCACCACCATCACAAACCAGGAAAATAATCAGAACAGGAGTGAGAATTGTTTGAAAAAAAGACAGGAAATTACAAGAAATGGGCAGATTTTAAGGAATATTTAGCATTCAAGTTATTTAATTGTTTTCTTTAAGCTGTTGACAATCAAGCACTCAAAATACTTGATCACCTCTTCTCAAAATGTGAAGTGCTGTGTTATGTGTAAATGTATGACAGAAATAGGTAAACCTGTGATTCTTTCACTCTTCTAATGTCCAAAATGTTATCCTTTTTACACATTTTTCCAAGTGATATTTTTACTGAAATATTAAAGCAGTGTTATGTAACATGTGTCTTCAGCCTGAAAAGCTTCAAGTCTTTAATCTGGGAGCCTCCTATGAGGGTAATAGATGTCTGTCAAGTTTAGATAGGACTTAACATGGATGTCAGTGGTTTTGCAAGAACTATGGGAGTGTAGAGGGCCCCGAGTCCAATGCCTTAGCTGCTCCCAGAATAAACCTCCTATTCAACCTTCCCCAGAAACCCACTCATCTGTTTTCTAAGGTTGCTATTTTGAGCTTCTCAGAATTCATTACTGCCAAGGTTGACAAGTTCAGTTTTGAGATGATCTATCAAAATAATTTAATAGACAACATACTGCAAAGCTAGTTCAAAAGGAGCATGAAAAATAACTGTTAAGTTCTGACTACTGGTGGACCTGTGTCTTCTGACTGCCAAAGATAAACTTGTGTGGTCTGTGTTGCACTGATTGAGATTCTGTATTTTGGATATCTGCCTAATTCTGGTTTTGCAAAGTGCAAAACCCACTTAAATCTGGAGATATCCAAGTTTTCTTAAAAGAAAAGGTTAAAAGCTCATCCACTTAAGTCACTTTCAGTCTAGTTTTTCAGTTCAAGTTTCAAACCTAAAATTTTAAACACATGTATGTGTAATTTAAAGATCCTATCATAATCTGTGTGTATAATTGTTTCATGTGGTATTTGGGATGGTAACTGCCACATTTGGAGTAACATTTAAGTTAAATGTTTAACTGAGAAGTGGGGTGTGGGCTTGGGGATGGGTTTTTTGAGTAACTCCAAGTTATGCTTTCAAAGGAACTTAAGTGTAGGAGCTTTGTTTATATAATAGTGAGCATGGAGTGCTTGTGGTTCAGCTAATGGAAAAATAAGATAAACCCAAGGGCTTGTACCTAAGTAGAACTTGGTATACAATCTTCTATTCTCTTGCTTACACCTGGTATGCCAACTAAGCCACTGCAGTTGTTCAGCTTTTGCTTTCATGTGAAACATGGACAGAAGTAGTGACTGCACCTTTTTTAGTTTGCTTTAAATTTCATTTCAAACCAACCAACTCCGCTGGCAGTTTCTAAAGGTGATAGAGCTGCTGGAGCGGAATATACAGCCCTAACCTTATATGAACCTTGAGTCTAACTGAGCCTTTACTTTCACAGCACTGTTCACAGCTAACTTAGCCAGTGAAGGTGTGAGGGGAAAAAAGCTAATTTTTACTCTGGTGTTTGGAAGCAAATCTTGCACATGGTGATGTGTCCATGGGGTTGTTTGATTCTGTGGTATGAGTAGCTTTTAAACTTTCTGGATCACTTCAGTTTGGGAGAGGGATAGAAGTAACATAGGTAAAATGGGCAAACCTAAACCAGCATTTTGTTGCACTGTGAGCTTGACAGGCTTTTTTAGCCTGCTGGCTTCTCAAGTGACTTGCTGGTCTCTCTGAACCAGCCATTTGGTATGTTTAACTCAGTCACTGATTAATGGGAAATTAAACAGCGGTGGGAGAGTGTGGAAGTGACCAAAGGAAATGGAGAGCTTTGTGGATGTGTGTGGGTGAGGTGTAGTAAAAGAGATAAGAGGATTGAAAATCAACCTAGATGAGAGTGGGGTTGGAGTTGTGGTGGGAATTGATAGGTGATTTAGGACAGAGTTGCACAGGAAACTGGATTTTACTAGTCCTACAGAATACAGAATTAATTTTTAAATGCTGCTGTGTCTGTTTCTTTTTAGACCTCTTGGGCCTGAAAGTCTCTTACTTCGTGGAGCAAGATTAAAAAACACTAAAGAAATATTTGGTTTGTAGACATCTAAATATTTAAAGAGCATTCTTAAAACATGCTGATGAACTGTGGTTTAATTCTACTTACACTGAAGAAATTGTAATAATTGTGCTGGCTGTAACCTAGGGGGATATGATTATAGATGAAAGCAGTGATATTATGCTGAAGAATCTCTAAGGATATAAAGTTCCAGCTCTGTTCTGTGAAAATATTTGAAGTGGTTTCATAAAGGAATAAGTTAACTTCAATGGGTAAATGACTGTTTTTACTGTTACCCATTATTCAAGATTTTCTCCTGAGATTTACCAATCTGATTTCCATAAAATACATATTGAAGAGCAGTACAGTCATAATAATGAACAGCATTTTAGTAGGTGTTAAAATTACATCAGTAGTACTCTTTTACCATAGCAGAATATTGAAAATACTTTCACCATTGTACTGAAGTAAACACAGAAGTGATATCTCCTCTTGATTTTAGCCAGTGTCTCTTAAAATGAAAAAATTCTACAAATGCAAAAAATACAGTATAATTTTTTCCTCCCCCTCCCCTTCCTTCCCAGGTGTTGCAGTGTATACAGGTATGGAGACAAAGATGGCATTAAATTACAAGAGTAAATCTCAGAAACGGTCAGCAGTAGAAAAGTATGTTCATTTTCTACTATCTTTCTTATTTGTAGAGTTTTGACTGAGTTTTTCCTCTGACTTAAAAAACCCCGATGGTCTCATCACTGGGTTGTAAGCAAGGGAAAAAAAAGTGTATTTGCTTTGCCTTCAGTAAGAAGATTTAAATATGAAATCTGTTTCTCGATATTTCATCCTTTATCGATTCTTTCAGTGGTGTGCAAACCTGAAATACCCAAGCTTTAAAAGATCTAAAGCAGAAAAGGTTACTTTGGGAGGTTTGTTTTTGAGATGTGGAAATCATTTAATGACAAGTGAAATGCTGCTTGAGCCAGATGCTCAGAGATAGTTTTCACAACAGTCCCAGCTTCTGCTGCCTTCTGCATCCTTTACTGTAAAACTGCATCATGTCTTTAAAGAGGATGGATTGAAATGAAGTCCTAAGCACTTAGAACTCTTTCTCCTGAATCATAGTATTTGGTATAATGGAAAATAGCTTTGTTTTTATATAGTCTAAAGGATATAGCTGGTCCTGATAGGATTTTGCAGTGAATCTTGCTTCTAGCACAAGTTGTAGGGGTACTTCTAAAAAACCTTTGCTTGTGGTTTACAGGATAGGTGCTATTGTAATAGAGATTTATATGTAGAAGCTCGTGAATAGTTAGAAAAGTAGAAGAAGTTCCAATATGATGCCTTTGTTCTAGTTACTAAAAACCTGAGACAGGCTCCTGGTGTTCTTTTGCAAACATAGGATTGATTGTTCTTCTATAGCCAGATAGACGCAGAATCCTGGAGTTAGCAAGGAAAGTTCAGCCATCAAAGCAAAAAGGGCAAAGATGGTCTGGCCAGGATTACAAAATATAGAGACAAGTTTGACTACATCCTGGTATAGCATAGCCTGGATTAAACAGGTAAATACAACCTTGGTAAATACATGGGGAAGAGAAGAATAAGTCAGTCCCCATAATCTTGGACAGCAGATGTGGCACAAGCCAGATATCAGGGTATTCTTTCACTTTAACCTAAGTCTTCGTATTCCTGTATGTAGAGTACCTGTTAGTCAGATGTAGGATTTATTTGACTTCTGCTGCCTATTTGTCACATAGAAGCTTTATACCCTTAACACAGCATACATTAAAAAAAAAGTCCATTAAGTATTTGAGTGATTAATTTAAGCTCAGTGTGCTAAAAGAGCAAATAAAGTCACGTTACTTTTTTTTTTCTTTCCTGCTTCTGTAGGTCCATGAATTCCTTTTTGATTATTTATCTGATAATCCTCCTCTTTGAAGCCATTCTGAGCACTATTTTAAAGTATGCATGGCAAGCTGAAGAAAAATGGGATGAGCCTTGGTATAATGGAAAAACAGAGCATGAAAGAAACAGCAGTAAGGTAATATAGTTCTGCCTGGTTACTTATCTGGAGAACCTTCAACTGCTATATACTGAATGTGATATTTATCATGTCTCTAATCTTGGATACAGGTGTAACTACCACACGATCCACTTGCAGATCTGTGTGCTCTTATCTCAGAATTTTTGAGAGAGTTAGTCCTGTGTAGCCTCGCCCTTGTGTAGAAACAACTTACTTCTGGTACTAGTTGGATTTTTTTCTATCCTCTATGCAAAGACCAAGCCTTTTGAAAATGTCTGGGGTTGCGAGGACATTTTTCTAACCTTCTGTGTTCTTACTACAGTTCTTATGCTTTTGGGTGTCTTTTGTCGTTCCTTAAATGAAAAGAGGAGAAGGGGAGCTTGTTCTTCTGCACGTTCCATTGCAGTGATTGCACAGTTCAGGCATTTTGGATGTTCTGCGATGCTGAGATTGTTCAGACAATTTTGTAAGGCTGTAGTTTTGCTCAGGCTCCTGCTTGCCTTCTTGCTTTTCTGTAGAGATTGGAGGGACACTCTGAATTGTTCCTGAAATCTGCCGTTCTGAGAAGTGTCCTTTTCCAATCATACTGTGTTTGTCTTGTTTAATTTTTGATTTCTATACGAGTCTGCCTTCTTCCAGAACAATTCAGGAGCTGACTGAAAGTGATGCTAAGTAGAGAGAATTTTTCAAAAGACAGAGGAATTGGAAATCCACTTTCCACATGTAGTGTCAGATGCTTAACACCCACGCCCTCCCCACCTCCCAGAGAGTTGGAAATTGAATACGCTCACTAGGTGCCATGTGTGCAGGAAGGTCCGAATCCAGGTCAGGAGTGTTATGTTCTGCTTCACAAATAGAGTGACATTTACGTTTAGTACATGGAGATTTGGGAGTAAAACCAGAAGTAATTTGAGAATGTCTTCAGTTGAAGAAAAGCAAGAATTACTGACTTTCCAGTAGAGCATGCAGCTTTCTCAGAAGGTTGTCATACAAAGTGTTTTTTTGTGGTTTAACTGGAAAAAACACCTTTAACTCAATACTGGGTTTTGTGTAAAAATATTAGTTGAGGTTATCACTACAGTTCAAAAACTTTTAGGCAAGATTATTTTAAAATACACTGAAAAATGTCACTGTTTAAAAGCACTGAATTAATGTTAAAGTTTTCAAGTTGTCTATTGACTTATCTTCAGTGCTTGCACCTACTTAATGCGCTTTCCACTGTTTGAAGTGGTCAGCTAAGTAAATTCTTGGCTCCTCCTAATTTGAAGTAGCTGCTATGTAAGTTAGACCAGTCTATGGAGCCCTTTCAGTTCCAAATAGAACCAGGTTAAGTGTTTACTCAGTCTTTCCCTTCCTTGACCTTTGCCTTCAGGAGCATACAGAGCCATCTGTTTCTGCAGTGATACTCTCCTCTCATGTCTTTACTTTTCTCCTTGCTTTGTTTACTTCCACAATCTGCTTTTGGGTTTCCCAGTATGCTGGCATCCTTATTTGGAGTGCTTTCGCTGTTCATTAGTCCTGTGTTGTGCAGATTGTTATTTAAGAGGCAGCGCTTGAAGGAACTCACTTACCTTTGTAATTGTCACTTCTTTTCATTATATGTTTTCTTAGATGAATTACATAGGGCTGGGTGATAGGTTAGACTGGATGATCTTGGAGGTCTCTTCCAACCTGATTGGTTGATTCTATGAATTACTTTTCTCAGTTTTCAACTGCAATTTCTGAGTTTGTAAGATTTCTTGAGGCACAGAACCTCCTGAGTTTTTGTCAAACACCTCAAATATTGACACAGACTTTTATTAAGTAATTACAGCAATTCTCCCTAATTGGAAAGAACAGGCATTACAGAGCTTTGCAAACTGTTGACTGCTTTCATACTCTTCATTCTTCAAAATATCCTTCTACACAGATTCTGGTAGAGTTGGAAGAGATATCCCAGGTTTTCTCATCTCTGATCTCCCTTGCTCAGTATTCAGGTGTTGGTAGGAGTCTTCCCAAAGTACAGTGTCAATACAGAGGTTGTTGTGCAAATGGAGACTTAGAAGATACTGTAACATGGCATTTCAGAGTTTGTTAAAACTGTCATACCTAATAAAGAGAATTTTCTATCCTCTTGAGTAGCTGCTTATCTGAAATGTATGTGCCAAATGGTGCCTCCGAAGCAGTCTGTGCCTTGAAATCCACGTGTTCTTTCTTGTCCTGTGGTTTGGATCGCTGACCTCGCTGAGGAATGCTAGTAGATAAGAAGCCTCTTGTCACTCTGTTGTCCTGATCCAGGACAAAATACTTGCAGATTGCTCTGGCAACATGGAATGTCAGTTGTTTGCCTTCACCATTTGTGGTTCCTTAGAAACACGTATGAATGGTGCTGCTTGATGAAGTGAGGAACAGGTTAGCTTTTTCCAACCTAACTTTTCCAAGAGACTAGTTTGAAACCAGAATCACTACAGCTTAATACCAATTGGCAGTAGAAGGGACAAAAATGAATGAACTTGAGAACTGAAACATCCAGCCATAGCTTAAGGTGGTCTTTTTGCATCACTCTGAAGGTACATTAGTGGGGCAATTGGGAAATGGCTGCGTTGACACCGTTTGTGGTTTTCTTTTTTGTATGTAAGTGGGACTTGGTCTCCCCTGGCTCTGTCAATTTGTCTTTTTTCATATCTATTGATTGAAACACCTAAGTAACTATGTTGATCACTGCACTAATCTTCACGTTTTCTCTTTTTTTCTCTTGTAGATTCTGAGATTTATTTCAGATTTTCTTGCTTTTCTGGTACTTTACAATTTTATCATACCTATTTCACTTTATGTGACTGTTGAGATGCAGAAATTTCTTGGATCTTTTTTTATTGGCTGGGATCTTGACCTCTATCACAAGGAAACAAACCAGAGAGCGCAAGTAAATACTTCAGACCTCAATGAGGAGCTGGGACAGGTAGAGTGAAAGAGATACACTTTGTTCTTCCTCTGAGTTTTTTTTTGGGGGTTTGTTTGTTTGTTTTTTAAAACTTTTCACTCTTTTACTTCATTTTCCAAATTAAAATTCATTACTGCAAACTGCTTAGTGATTGTGCTTTTATTTCTGAATAATTCTAAAACAAAGCATAAGTATCTGATGACAAAATTGTTACATGATCAAATAAAGGTGTCTAAGAGAGTGTGAGTGTTTTTTGTTTGTTGAGTTTTTTTTTACCTTCTGACAAATGCATGTAACTCCAAGTCTGTTTTTTGCTTTATATTATGAAAGGTAGAGTATGTGTTTACAGACAAAACCGGTACATTAACTGAAAATGAGATGCAGTTTCGAGAGTGTTCCATTAATGGCATAAAGTACCAAGAGGTCAATGGTAAACTAACTCCAGAGGGTTTTTCTGAAGATTCTCCAGATGGAAATAGACATGGTTTGGTAAGACCTTTTTCCCTCCCCACCTGCCCTTAAGTATCTTAGATAGAAAATGTTTTATATCAGAGAAATAATCTTCTAGTATTAGTATTAGAGGAGGCTGAGGGCAGACCTCATTGCTGTCTACAACTACCTGAAGGGTGGTTGTAGCCAGGTGGGGGTTGGTCTCTTCTCCCAGGCGACCAGCAACAGGACAAGGGGACACAGCCTCAAGTTGTGCCGAGGGAAGTATAGGCTGGATGTTAGGAGGAAGTTCTTCACAGAGAGGGTGATTTGCCATTGGAATGGGCTGCCCAGGGAGGTGGTGGAGTCACCGTCCCTGGGGGTGTTCAAGAAAAGACTGGATGAGGCACTTAGTGCCATGTGTTAGTTAACTGGATAGGGCTGGGTGATAGGTTGGACTGGATGATCTTGGAGGTCTCTTCCAACCTGATTGATTCTATTCAATATTAAAGAAAAATTATAATCAGAATTTCTGAGTAGCTTGAAACTAATAAATGTTGGTTTTCAGTGGCACTTAATAAAGATGGTGAGATATGATTGGGGTGTTTGACAGATTTTTTTAAATCCTTTTTTTTTTTTTATTGAGTATGTTCAAACTTGGGTTGAAATGCAAATGTGACAAATAAAGGTTTATCTTTTTTACAGATGAAAGAGGAAGAACTCTTCTTGAAAGCGGTTTGTCTTTGTCATACGGTGCAGATCAATGCAGATCAAACAGATGGTGCTGATGGCCCCTGGTACGCCAATGGAATAGCACCCCAGTTGGAATATTATGCTTCTTCTCCCGATGAGAAAGCTTTAGTTGAAGCTGCAAGCCGGTGAGTTGCACTGCCAAAACTGTCTAATGTAGACATTGCCTGCTAGGACAGGCAACTCACAGTAAAAGCAGCCTTAAGAATGACTCAGAAAGGTGGTAAAGCTGAGGGCCTGGCACTGTCAGTTTGCTGTGAAAACTTCCTTCCCTCTCTCTCATCAACAGCATCATGTCTAAAGTGATTAAATGTGTATTTTCTTTCCTCCTAGGGTTGGAGTAGTATTTACTGGAATTAGTGGGGACAGTATGGAAGTAAAAAGTCTTGGAAAACCAGAGAGGTAATCATTCTTCCTTGTTTCTTTTGAAGGACAAAGCAGTAATGAAGATTGATGTCAATTAATCATCTGTATTCATAAGCAAACCTTGCTTTTTACACAGCGTACCCTTTTTGATGCATTTCCTTTAATGTCTTCAAGACAGCTTGAATCTTATTCCTTACTTACTTAAACTGAGATGCAAGAATTGTGTGAGTTACTCTGTGCAGATGTGTATTTTGCATCATTGTCCATTCCTCAAAGAGTTGGGAAACTGGATTGCGTATTCAGCTCTTAGAGTTTGTGCTTTCGGGTCTAGCAGCACCCAAAATCAATCTCATGTATACATAATCTAATAACATATTTTAAACTTCCCCAAAATGAATAGAAATATTATCAATAAATGTATACCCGTGCTATGTCATAGCACCTCTTATACATTTGATCTATGTCATTTAGTTGGCAATACCTTAGAAAAGGTATCTCAAAAGATAGGCAGTTAGCAGGGAACATGACTCTCTGACTGTCTTAGTTGTTTACAAATGTGAGAAACGAAATGTAGTTTTCAAAGTTCCTCTTGAAGCAGTGATAGAAAGAGAAAGGAATAGGTAGGAGCTGATTCTAATCTCTAAATATAAATTTAATATTCAGGAAATTATTTCTATACCTAGAAGAAACTTTCTATTCTTACAAAATGGAGTTAAACATACACAAAGTTATGGAAAGCAATCCATTGCACAACCACTGATAACACTTACTGTTGCCTCATAGTAGTACCTTACTTTTAGAGTTTCTATATAAAAACCAACACTTTGAGGAAAGCTTTGTGGTGTGAAAGTAATTGCTTTGGGAAACTTATTTCTAAAAAATGTCTTCTCCCCTTTCCCTCTTCTGTTAAACTACAAAATGCAGGTATAAATTGCTTCATGTTTTGGAGTTCGATCCAAATCGCAGACGAATGAGTGTGATTGTAGAGAGTCCCTCAGGTAAGTGATGGAAGCTAGCAAGCCACAGCTGAGAACTTCTGAAGTCGTATGCATTCTTAACTGCTGTTCTGTTTGACTTTTTAGGGGAAAAGCTTTTGTTCACAAAGGGAGCAGAATCCTCCATTCTTCCTCGTAGTAACAGTGGAGAAATAGACAAAACAAGGTTACATGTGGATGAATTTGCTTTGGTAAGCATATACGCTTAGAATCATAGAATAGAGTCATGGAACCAACCAGGCTGGAAGAGACCTCCAAGCTCATCCAGTCCAACCTGTCACCCAACCCTAGCAATCAACTAGGCCATGGCAGTAAGTGCCTCATCCAGTCTTTTCTTGAACACCTCCAGGGACAGCGACTCCACCACCTCTCTGGGCAGCCCATTGATTGGAGGAAAATTGTTCTGGTACAAATTTTTGTGACTGGAAGTGAACAAATTGCAGGTGACATCTTGTTAGATTGAAATTATGTCTGCTCTGAATGTAGTCTTTTATTTTCTCACAGAAAGGACTGAGAACTCTGTGCATAGCCTACAGAAGATTCACACCTGAGGAGTATCATGAAATTGGAAAACGTCTTCATGAGGCCAGGACTGCCTTACAGCAACGGGAGGAAAGATTAGCAGATGTGTTCAACTTCATAGAAAGGGATTTGGAATTACTTGGGGCTACAGGAGTAGAAGACAAGTATGTGTGGAGTTTCTGCTAACTACACTCAAAACCACAATGAGTTCAGAATTTATAACTGACGTATTGTATGTGCCATGGAAAAATTTCCTGCCACAACGAGCAGTTCTGTCTTGTTCTTGTTCAGTATGTTTACCATTGTTTGGATTGAGGAGCATTCAAAACACAAGCTGTGCCAGCTAATTTTGGCTTAACAATGACACACATTGTGCTTCATCAGGAGAGATTTAATGTATGTGAAATGGAATAATTGTAGTCAGTGCTTAGGGTACTGGTTAATTCGTTGGGAAAACTAACACACGTTGCTGTTTTACAAAGCATTCTGTTTGTGTGATGTCTGTTGTGTAAGTCAGAGAGTACACTGCATGCTGGGGAGCACAGATGAATCATTTAGAAGCTTTACATACACCATAGTAGATAGTAATTGCTATGGACTGTTTTAAAGTTTCTCAAATGCATCAGTGATGCCTAATTTAAATTAAGATATCCATATTACATTTTTTTGATCACTTAGCAGGATTGAAGTTCAGTTTTTTGTTTCATCAAGGCCATTGTCTTAATTGCTGGTAAAATAATGTCATCTGACAGACTGATTCTCTGAAAATGCACATAACATTGGACATGGAGTCCTGAGTCATCATGATGGTGGGGTTCACAGGATCACAGGATGATAGGGGTTGGAAGGGACCCAAGGAGATCATTGAGTCCAACCCCCCTGCCAGAGCAGGACACTATCTAACACAGATCACAGAGGAGCACATCCAGACAGGCCTTGAAAGTGTAATCTCTTTTTTGTCATCTGTTTGATTGGTTATTTAAGACTTTCTTTACTTCTAGACTGCAGGAGAAAGTCCAAGAAACTATAGAAGCACTCAGGTTGGCTGGTATCAAAGTGTGGGTACTCACTGGAGATAAGCACGAAACGGCTGTTAGCGTCAGTTTATCATGTGGACACTTTCACAGAACCATGAACATCCTTGAGCTTGTTCAACACAAGTCAGACAGCACATGTGCAGAACAACTGAGGCAGCTAGCCAAGAGGTAAAATACCTGAGACCTCATTATCTCAGGGGTGATCTTTCTTTTGTTTTCAAATGTCCTGCTGATCTTTGTGATCTGTGTGCAAAATACATGAAGTTGCCCAGTAAAACAGATTACTAATATAAGAGAGATATAATACAAGAGACTTGCAGAAGCAGTCTGTCTACAAGGCTAACACCTTCATTTATTGCATGGGCAAGTGTATAGTTCATCACTAAATGAAAATGTTTACCTTGCTCTAATACAAAGCCAACTGTTTTGTCCCTGAATAGAATCAAGGAAGACCACGTTATCCAGCATGGCTTGGTTGTGGATGGGACCAGCCTTTCTCTCGCACTCAGGGAACATGAAAAACTGTTCATGGAAGTTTGCAAAAACTGCTCTGCAGTGTTGTGCTGTCGCATGGCACCCCTTCAGAAAGCCAAGGTGAGTAAGAATATAACCAGCTTTGTCATTTCTTTTTGTCATGCTTTGAGGGGGCAAGGATTTCTGGGATTGCTTGCTTTGTTTGCCTGACCTTATGCTGACTTGTCAATCCTTGTTAAATTCGGTTGATCTGGAGTTGCTCAGAAGTTTCTACATGGGTTACTAAAATTTTGCAAGTGTGTGGAGGAGTCAAAACACTGCTACTGTGCAAGAAAAAAAGCTAATTTTTATTCAGCCTCTTGAGTGTTCTGTAAGGAGCTCTCCTGGTCACCTGCATGCTTTTTCAGTGTCTGTTACATCACTTCTCCAAACCACCGCTTCTGAAACCCAGTTTTTTTCCTCTAGGGGAAAAAAAATGTGCATCTCTAAAGATTTTTAACAATGGTCTGGTTTTACACCTTGTCAAAAAGAAAAGGAAATAAACCCATCTTTTTAACTTCAAGTGCTAGAAAACCCTTATGTGAAGTACTAAGTGTGCAGAAGAGAGCAGGCTGCTTTACTTTGCATGAATGACTTGTGACATCACTCTTCATGCTTCCAACATATAGCAAAGTAAAAGTTTGGCTACAAAACTGTTCACCTGTGAGTAAAGCTTGGTATAAGTTTCAAATGTTAAAAGGAGGTTGTTTGTAATTAATGTGATAAAAACAATTTTTTGGATGTGTCCACTTGATGTACACTTTTAGCTGAAATTTTTGCCCTCCCCTCTCTTTAAAATGTAGAATTATAGAATCATCCAGGTTGGAAGATACCTCCAAGATTATCCAGTCCAACCTATCACCCAGCCCTATCCAGTCATCTAGACCATGGCACTAAGTGCCTCATCCAGTCTTTTCTTGAACACCCCCAGGGACGGTGACTCCACCACCTCCCTGGGCAGCCCATTCCAATGCCAATCACTCTCTCAGTGAAGAACTTCCTCCTAACATCCAGCCTATACTTCCCCCAGCACAACTTGAGGCTGTGTCCCCTTGTTCTGTTGCTGGTTGCCTGGGAGAAGAGACCAACCCCCACCGGCTACAGCCTCCCTTCAGGTAGTTGTAGACAGCAATGAGGTCACCCCTGAGCCTCCTCTTCTCCAAGCTAAACACCCCCAGCTCCCTCAGCCTCTCCTCATAGGGTTTGTGTTCCAGGCCTCTCACCAGCTTTGTTGCCCTTCTCTGGACGCGTTCCAGCACCTCAACATCTCTCTTGAATTGAGGGGCCCAGAACTGGACACTATACTCAAGGTGGCCTGACCAGTGCTGAGTACAGGGGAAGAATAACCTTATCCTACTGGCCACACTCTTCCTGATCCAGGCCAGGATGCCACTGGCTCTCTTGGCCACCTAGGCACACTGCTGGCTCATCTTCAGCCTACTGTCTACCAGTACCCCCAAGTCCCTTTCTTCCTGGCTGCTCTCCAGCAGTAGTTATTTTATTTAACTTGATTTATGGTGTGCTTTTTGTACTGCCAAATTTGGCAGATAGCAGCCAATAATGCTTTGCTTAATTTGTATCCAGACCAGCTGATATCTCCTTTTATTTCCTGCATTTTGTCATCAAGAACAGCCAGGCCTAATTTTGATGGCAGTGACTCTTTAATTTGAAACATTGAGTATAGAAAAGCCTGAGACAAGTGCCATTAACATAGGAGGGAAGGAAGTGCATGGAAGTTTAGTCTGGCCTTGCATTTGGTTTTCTCCTCTAGGCATCCTTACACTGTGACACTTACTCCAAGGTTAACTGGAACTTGTCTTGCTATTTTCTGCCTCTTTGCTGTTAATTTTAATGCTTCTTAATGTGTGGCTAGTGGTCTCACTGCTTCTTTTTGTGTATTTTATGTCTTGGAAGCCTTTTTTAGACATCTTTCATGTCAGCTATTCAGAGCTGCCTCTGACTTCTCTTGTTAAAATTTGCCAGAGGATTTGTCTTGACCTTTTCACATAGATGTTTGTCTGTCTAAGTTACCACCATCTTCATGAGGACTGATCTGGGTGACGTACTGCAGCCTTGCTTCCTCTTTAAGGCTTCTTGTTAAGATCTAATGCTAAATGTACTTGGAAGTAATTACCCTTTAGGAATGGGAAACCTCAAACTTGAATGTGAATACCTGCAATTAGGGAATATATCCCCATAATCAGGTGAATTTCTGTGAACCATGGACTGTATTTAATCACCGTTGTGTTTCTCGTGTGAATTACTGCTCGTATGAAGCAATGCACTGACGCTGCCAGCTAGAACTCAATTATTTGAATGCAGTTAATTGTGTCAAATACTTAATGTAGCATTTGCTTTGTTCATATTTCCACTTCGGGTTTTCTAGAACTTCAGGGAGGGAAATGCAATGTTTCTTCCTAGATAATTATATTTTGTTTTCAGAAAGCCTTTTGGATCTGCATTCACACCTTTACCTCTGCACCTCAAAGCTTCTACTTTTAGTTAGAGCTGTCTGAGAGGTTAATGAATTACTAATTCTCCTTAACCAGAAGTGCTGTCTAACCAATTCCTCTGTGTTTAGGATATTGTGTCTTCTTATATTAAAGATCTGTTTCCTATTTGTCAAGAGCTGGGTATCACTGCTTTTTTGAGGATTTTAGAGCATTGTATCTAAACAAAATATCCCCCTCTATCATATCTTCTTTTGTGACTTTTCCAGCTGAGAATAGCCACTGGTGATAATGACATTGCTTGAAAAATAAACTGTTCCCTTTAATAACAGCATGTAGTGATCTTTGAGATCCCTTCCAACCTAAACCATTCTATGATTCTATGAATAAACAGCAATCCCAAAAACCAATGTATTAGCTCAAAGATCATCTAGTTCCAATCCCCCTCCATAGGCAGGGACACCTTCCACTAGAACAGGTTGCTCAAGGCCTCATCCAACCTGGCCTTGAACACCTCCAGGGGAGGGAGCAGCCACAAGCTCCCTGGGCAACCTGTGCCCGTGTCTCACCAAACTCACTGTAAAGAACTTCTTCCTAATATCTAGATTAAATCTCCCCTCTGCTAGTTTAAACCCAGTACTCCTCATCCTGCCGCTACAAGACCTTGTCAGTAGTCCCTCCCCAGCCCTCCTGTAGGCCCTCTTCAGATACTGGAAGGCCACTATAAAGTCTCCTCAAAGCCTTCTCTTCTTCAGGCTGCAGAGCCCCAGCTCTTGTAGCCTATCCTCATAGCAGAGCTGCTCCAGCCCTCCGATCATCTTCGTGGTCCTCCTCTGGACTCGCTTCGAGAGTTCCATGTCGTTCTTGTGTTGAGGGCTCCAGAACTGCACACGGAACTCCAGGTGCAGTCTGATGAGAGCAGAGTAAAGGGGGAGAATCCTTTGCCCTTCTGGCCATGCTTCTCTTGATGCAGCCCAGGATGCAGTTGGCTGTCTGGGCTGTGTGCTCACACTGGCTAGTTCCAGTAATTGAAAATAGGAAGAATCTGCACATGCTTAGTAAAGGGCAGTAAGTCTGTATTACTCCCCAAGTAAATTTTTAGTTCTAATTTGTATTTGATTGTTCTGTATGGAAGGACCAATTTGGGAGTTGCAAAAGATCATCTAAATAAACCCAGGTAAATAAGCTCAAAGCAGGCATATTTAAAGGAGGCTTGTGGCCCAAAGCAAGCAGCTTTTCTAAAGGAACAAGGAATTTGCTCATGTGGTATGCCAGAAATGTTTTTCACTTGAGCGTGCACATTCATAAAGCACACTAATTACATTTGCAAGCAGGTAACTAAGGTGCTTGGGAATTAGTGGCATGGTTTGGAGGCAGACTGTATGTCTAATCTGAACAGTTTCTACCTTTTTTTCCTTTTCAGGTAGTGCGACTGTTAAAAACATCTCCAGAGAAACCTATAACATTAGCAATTGGTGATGGTGCTAATGATGTGAGCATGATACAAGAAGCACACGTTGGCATAGGTAAATTTCTTTTCTCAGAAGAGATTAAGGGAAATAAGATGCAGATTTTGCTAGAGGGTTAAATCATGAATAGTGCTGATAAACACCTAAACCTCTAAACGTTTTGCATCTGCGAATGACAAGGTGTTAATGAGTCATTTGTTGTAGCAGTTTTAGTGAGATCTAAAATTTAAGGCTGTTTGCTTTCAGAAATCTTAGATTTGTTGTGTGGTTTTAACAATAATCAGAAGTTCTGCTCAATGCTGCCTTAACAGCAAGGATTTCTTTGTAACTAGAATCTCAGAAGTACTCAGCTGTAGCTATTGGAAGTGGATATCTCTTAACTTTAGACATTGTAAATTCGAAGTTCTGTGTAAATTTGACCTTTAAACCTTTCTTTGCAGCAACCTGCCACTATTTGCACCATACCTGCATCAGTCTAGACATGCCACTTGCGTCTGGTTTCTCTTGTGCAAGACGCATTCATTATATCCCTTGAGAGACTGTTACTGATTCTCAGCTAAACTTGGCAGTTTTCTGTTTATCATTTTTTGTTATCTGGGTTTAAACTTTCTCTGCTGTGTAATGTAATTGAGTACCAGGCAGAATATACAACTGATTTGGTACCCATCCCATAGTGTTTTGGTATTTCTTATACTAATTTTGGATGGTGCTTGTTACAATGATAAATGAGGTTCTGTACCTAATCTTTGTTTTGCCTTTCCTTTGTACACATCTCAGCAAGGCTGTGAGCGAAGTAGACAACACCATTGTTTTTCATTTCCCAGCCTATGATCTAGTTCTTCTCACCAAAACATGCTAGCTAGGCTCAAACTAGCACAGGTTCTTACAAAAGATGTTGGAAATGAGAATATTCAGTCTGTCACCCTTTGAGTAGAAAGATATGTTTATCATGTAAGTCATGTGGCCATGATTTTTAAGACAATCACTATAGACTGCTTGAAAAGGTTACAGGCCAATAGCAAATGATGCTTTATTCTACATCTGGTTTATCAATTCACTGAGGCTTATTAAAATATAACTATCTAAGGTTTTTTTTTGTAGTTTGCATTAGACATTACATGTGCACTGCCCAGAGCTAGCAAGTCTTTGTAATCAAGGGTGATAGGATCTTTAGACTGTTTTTTTCCAAAGCACTTCTGTGTATCTGGGTTTTGGATATCTGGGCCACTCCTCTTCTTGAAAAGAGCATTTTGTATTCTCTATGTATGCTTACCCTAATCATAGAATCAGCCAGGCTGGAAGAGACCTTCAAGATCATCCAGTCCAACCTGTTACCCAGCCCTATCCAATTAACTAGACCATGGTACTAAGTGTGCCTCATCTAGTCTTTTTTTTTGAACACTTCCAGGGACAGCAACTCCACCACCTCCCCAGGCAGCCTATTCCATCACTAAAGATATTGAACAGGACTGGGCCCAACACTGATCCTTGGGGAACACCACTAGTGACAGCTGCCAACTGGATGTGGCACCATTCATCACCACTCTCTGGGCCCAGCACTCCAACCAGTTCTTGACCCATATCAAAGTGAATCTGTCCAAGCCATGAGCTGTAATATTAATAATAGTTTGGGATTTTTTGTAATCCTAATAACAGCTTTTAGAAATTAATTTGTGCTCACCTGTGACAGACATTGTCAGCTCATCAGATTAAGTAAAGTACCATTTTAAGAACAGCATATGCTTTATTCTGCTGTTGAGTGTAGGCTGTATGTTATTCCCAGGAAGTACTGCAAGGAAAACCTCTCTGAAGGGAAACATACTAAGCAAATTAATTGTGGATTGATAATAGATTGCTTGGTTTGGGAATTTTGGTTGCTATTTATATGTCCTTCCATAAATCTTTTCTTAAGCATACCATATAGAATTAGTCTCCTATTATTATGTTTTAATTGAATCAGCATCAAATAAGCAGTTTCATTTAGTTGTAAGTGTCAGAAATAACATCTTTTGCAAATGAAAGTTGCTGAAGTCTTTATAATGTCACAGTGCAGGAAAACAGAATGTGTAGCTGCAGGCCTGTGTTGCATGTCTTTGTTGTGGTTTTTTTTGGGTTTTGTTTTTTAAACATTATAAAAAATAAAGTTAAAACCTGCTTTCTGTTTTGTGTCCCCAATGTTACAGGAATCATGGGCAAGGAAGGAAGACAAGCTGTAAGAAACAGTGACTATGCAATAGCACGGTTTAAATTCCTCTCCAAGTTGCTTTTTGTTCATGGACACTTTTACTATATTAGAATAGCAACCCTTGTACAGTACTTTTTTTATAAGGTAAGTCTTCAGACAGTGCCAGTGAAGTTCACATTAAAATAGGTGACTTCTTCCCAGCAAGAAATCCATTGCAGATCTAAGTTTTTTTGTTTGAAAGAAGTTAAATATTCAAAACCTTTTCCATTTTGTTTTTTTTAATATATATTAAAACCAAATGCAGCAGTTTAACTGTGAAATTCACTACTTCCACCTAGAAATAGATGTTAAATGCCAAAATGAGTGTGCCTAGGCTGAGAGCAAACATACTTGCTCTCTGAACACAGTATTACTAGCACAAAGTTGAATCCATTTTGCAGCAAGTTGTAGAAGTATGACATGTTGTGTTCATTACTTTTAATATGAGCCAAATTCATTCACCTTTTTCTGAAAAGAAAAAAAGCATAGGAAATGGCTGAGGGAAGGAGTGGCCTGCAGAAAGGGTGTGAGGAGAGAGGATGCTCTTTAACTTAAGAAAACAGTGTGTCAAGGATGAGAGCTGGGCTAGCCATTAAACAAGTGACAAAAGCTCCCCACCAACCCCTCTCTCTTCCTAAAGGGAAAAGGAAGGGAATAAGGGAGAGACTTGTGTAATGGAAATGAATTTAATTGTTTTCATTAGATTTGGTTTTAAATACGTACAAAACCAATATTGAACCTAGCCCTCCTGATAGCAATTACTCACCATCACCACTGATGTTGTGACAGAAGTTCCCAGGCAGGACTCAGGGGCTGATGGGAACTAGATTTTGGAATTCATGGATCAGGATCAAAGCCAGAACAGACAACTGAAGAGCTTAACTCTCATAATCCCTCAGCTCATACCAAATATGATACTGATGGAATGGAATACCTCAATACCTCGTTGGTCAGTTTAGGGCCACCTATCCTGTCTGCTTCTCCCTGCAGGTGTGGCCTTTTACATCCCTAAAGTGGCACACAAGAGTTGAAGTGACCTTGGTCTGCACACCAATCCTTGGTGCTAACTATGAACATTGAGCATTACCACTGCTAGAAGCAGACGCTGTCCATCAAAATAGGCCATTAACTTTGAACAGTGCATCTGGTTAGAAGAGATTGAGCTCAAAAGTAAAATCCTTGAACAGAATTTGTTCTGTTCTAACTCAAACCAGAATGCAGTTGCAGCCTCAATTTTAAAAATTCTGAGGTGAAATGCTGCAAGAAAAGTAAGCACCAGGGTCTGAATTCTAGCTGGGCACCCATCAGGAAGCTATGGGAATGGAGCAGCAGCTAGGAGGAGTGGAAGCATGGGCCAGAGACCTCAGTCCAAGGTTAGGTGTTAAATGCTAAAATGTGTGGGACTTGTATTGTTGTTTTTTTTTCACTTGATTGACAATTTCAATAAGAAGTCAACGTTCACTGTCTTACTTGAAGCTTATCTGACATCTAGCATTGGCCACCAAGACATTTTTTTTCTCTTCTATTGTTTGCTTCCATTTAAAGATGCTCTTAGGTTTTAGTTTTCATCAGCTCCCACACAGAACTCTGACCTGAACAGGTTACAGGCTTTCTTCAATGAGAGGCAGAAACTATATTGCAAATAAATTCCCAAAAAGAACTGAGTGGCAAGTGGATGAGTTTCTCTCATTTAGCACTACTTGGACTTCTGTAATGAGATCTGTTCATCAGACACATTTAATTAGATTTTTCATGTCTGTCCCAAAGGACAAACAAAATACACTTTACTAAATGCATTGCTGAAATGCTTTATGCTCTCCATGTTTATTCTTACCACCTTGTCAGAGTTAGTAATTTCTTTGAGGGTTGTCAGTTGTGTACTGAGGGTTAACTGTTTCCTTCACTTCTTTTGTTCCAGAATGTGTGCTTTATTACACCACAATTTTTATATCAGTTCTTCTGTTTGTTTTCACAACAAGTAAGTATTTGATGCCTTGCTAAATGCATATGAAACATTCAGGGTAAATAACTGAAAAAAAACGTAAAGAACTGTGGGCTAAAGGCTCTGGGGAGACTTTAGAGTGGCCTTCCAGTACCTGAAGGGGCCTACAATAAAGCCAGGAAGGGACGTTTTATGAGGGCTTGTTATGATAGGACAAGAAGGAATGGGTTGCAGCTTGAGGAGGGCAGGTTTAGACTAGATAGGAGATAGAAACTCTTTATGGTATGGATGGCAAGACACTGGAACAGGTTGCCCAGGGAGGTTGCAGATGCCCCCTCCTTGAAGGTGTTCAAGAACAGGTTGGATGAGGCCTTGAGCAAGATGGTCTAGTGGAGGGCATGCCTGCCCATGGCAGCGCGTTGGAACCAGATGATCTAATTCAAGGTCCCTTCCAACCCAGTGCATTCTAGGGATCTGTGAACTACCCAGAAGCAACGTAGATGTTGCACTTGCTACATGCCCTGCTTCGTTTTCTCTGTTGGATAGCTCGATGTTGCTAGCGGTTATGTGAGGATAGCTCCTTAATAACTACCAAATGCACGTAATTAATGCCTTTGCTGCTGCTATTAGCACACAAAATATTTTTTAGTACAAAATAGAAGGAAGTTTTTTTTTCTCTGCAAGACTCAAAATGCTTTTTGTTTCCATTTTCAGACGCTCTATGACAGTGTATACCTGACTTTGTACAATATTTGTTTCACTTCCTTGCCTGTCCTCATCTACAGTCTTTTTGAACAGCATGTGCATCCGCATGTCCTGCAGAGCAAACCTGTGCTCTATCGGTATGTATCACTGTGTCCTTGGACACCTGTGGCATCTACAGTGGCAACTTGCTGCTGTACAGCCCTGCAGTAGTTTTGTGTCTGTAATTTCTGTAGTTTTTAGTAACTCTTGATGAGAAGGAAATTTAGGCTTGAGGTGAGGAGAAAGTTCTTCACTCAGAGAGTCATTGGACACTGGAATGGGCTGCCCAGGGAGGTGGTGGAGTTGCTGTCCCTGGAGCTGTTCAAGGCAGGATTGGACGTGGCACTTGGTGCCATGGTCTAGCCTTGAGCTCTGTGGTAAAAGGTTGGACTTGATGATCTATGAGGTCTCTTCCAACCTTGGTGATACTGTGATATGCAGCTCCCTAGTGTTCATCCTAGAAATAAATATGGGTATTTTAAGAGAAACAGTGTCCCAGGTTGAGACAATAGGGTTAAAAAAAATTTCTGGGGGCTAGAAGATTGTTATTCAATCCCATAATTCTGCTATCTTGTTACAAGCTCACAACAAGGTCAGTTCTCTCTGCTTTTCTCCTCCTCTTGCCCTGTGTGTGTGGGTGGGAGCCACTTTATTGGGAATAACATGTAAGCAGTAGGCCTCTTTGGATGGCAGAGGTGTTGAGGGAGGGAATTGGAGCACTGGGGAGTGTAGATTTAGTTTTTGGGATGGGGGAAAAAGTCAGTGGGGTTTGCCATGGATGGGGAAATGGCTTTATAATGTCTAGCTCTGCATTTCTCTCTCTAAAAATATAATTCTGTATTTTCTCTCCAATTTGATTTGAGAGTTTAATTTCTGTCATCTCTCTAAAAATGTCAGTCATGTTAAGACTAGAAGAGGACTGAGCATGTGGTCAGCTTCCATGGTTTGGGAGTCTTCTTTTCTGTTACATGTAGGAGGTAAAAATCACACAGACATGCAAATGAAGAAATAGGGCACTGTGACTGGGGGAGTCAACACAAAAAACCGCTTTACTGAGAAGGGAAGTGATTTTCTCTAGCGTTAAATGTCTTTCCAGTGGTAGCACATTGCACTGCATACTGCTTTTTTTGTTAAACATTTTTGTTCCAAAGAGAGGTTTCTCTTGTCTTAAAGGGCTTTTAAATAGAACAAGGGGCAAGTATCAAATCTGGCTTTTCCATCCTCTTGGAATTCCACCTCCAGAGAGAAGATTTCTAGTTTGTGACTTATTAGAGACCCTTACCATTGGTGATGCCTGTGTGAAGCAGAGGCAGACCATTAGGGCGCTCTCAGTTTTTTTTCCCCCTTTTTTCCATGATTTATGTTTATTGGGAGATTTATTTTTTTTTTTACATGTCAGCATTTGTTAAATGTGTCTTGATGCAGCTGAAAGTTTTATTTATTCAAAGCAGTAGCAGACATGTGAACAGCTGATGGCTTATGTAAAGACAATCCAGAATCCCAAATCTGTTTTATTTCTGCAGAGACATCAGTAAAAACGCCCATCTGGGGTTTAAACCATTTCTTTACTGGACCATCTTGGGCTTTTCCCACGCATTTGTTTTCTTTTATGGCTCTTATCTTCTAATGGGAGAAGACACCTCTCTGCTGGGAAATGGCCAGGTATATCATAAGACTTATTCTACCACTGTAGTTTCTGTGGTTGGTTGTTTGGGGGGGTATTGGTGTTGTTTGTTTTTTTTTGTTATCGTGTTTATTTGTTTTAATCCTCTTACAGAAGAAAAGTCTTAAGATCTCTTATTTATTTAATGAATCACATAATTACCAAAGATGCTTTGCCAGTATTGCTGTGTGTGCTCAAACATTTCTTAGTCTGGAAACTGTAAGACATGTTGTGAGGAAGTGTATGTCCATAAAGAACACATGTGTCAAGCCAATACTTGTGTTATGATTGCTTAGATGTGGTTTTATTTTGGATACCATTTTTGTCAAAATCCTGTGTCACTACTTCAGTACATGACAATTTGTTCATTCACTCAAAACTCATTATGAGTTGGACTTAATTGCAGTGTCAAACAATGATTTCTCTTTAGCATGAGTTACAAAATTAGGCTTAAATCTGAAAGTTGCCAAAATTTTTAAAGCTTTTTCCTGAAATGTATTGTTTTAATTGCTTAGGATTTTAAAAACTGAAGTGGCATAAGATGCTTTTATTCAGTAAGTGCTGTTAAGACAATAATGAATACTCATTTTTAAAGATCTCAAAACCATATACAGAAAAACTCTAAAGCTTGGATAAAAAGAGTGCAAGTTTTCTCCCTTGTTTTCTCTGGTTCTGAGTTGGTCAATGCAGTTTGGAGCACTTAGATCCTGATTTTTGTCTCTTAGATACTGTTACATGTACCAACTCAGAAATACTTTTCCCTCTCTCATGCCATGCTTATTGCTGACATGAAGTGGTTGCCGATTCTTGTGTAGTGCTTGTTGGAGTTGGAAGTTTTGGCACAAAGTGCCAACAGCATGATGCAGTATTCAGTGGTCAGCTGGTTATAGCGTGTAAGCATGAGCTCAGGAACTTTAGCCAAAGAAAGATTTAGCTTACAATGATACACGATGAGTAGAATTGTCTTGAATGACTGAAATCAGAGCGTGTGAGTGAGTGGTTAGCATTCCTGCAAAGAGCAGCTAGGTGAGGTGCCTATTTCACCATGACATTAAAACATACAAACATTAAAATAGTTGTGTTTCTCTTACAACCAAGCTATGAGCTGTAAGTGTCCTCTTGTCATTTGCTGCAAGCTCTGTGACTTTGGTGAAGGACCTGCAGTACTACTCTAAATGTAATTCCACACTACGAGGCAGTGCATTGATGTGCATCTGTCTTATTTATCAAAGCACCTCACTTAGTGAATGTCCACAAGGCAGAAGCAGGCTTTTCAAAATACTTAGTAATGAATGTTTACTTTGAGGAAGGGATTGTATAGTGGAAGTCTAGAACAGTATGTTAGTGTAGCCTTTGTGGAGAAGGTCCTTTCAATAGTTTCTTGTATAAACTAACCTCAAGGGTTTTTTACATGTACTTAGTGAATGAGCATGCTGCAGATAAAGCTTTCAGGTTCCCTTTGGCTTCTCATGTTTTCTGTGATGTGACTTAAAAGTCTTAGACTTTATTTAGAGTTACTCTTCATCTATCTGTGTTTGCTAGAAGATAATTATTGGAACTGATAGAATTGTGTGTTGCACTAAAATATCTGTGGTGCATAAAGTATGTTGTGAAGTTAGTATATGCCTGGAAAAGCTAGAGTTAAGGGTAAGAGAAATGTGTGTACTGCTGAAGTGCTTTTTTGTAAGACGTCCTCAACTGGGGTAGTGTTAGTGCAAGACCTCACATTTTAATTCCAATCTTTCTGTTTGGAGCAAGGCAGAATGGAAAGGATTGTAAATAACTTGTTAATGCTGGTGGTTTGTTAGGCTTACCTCAAGACATTGTGCAACAACTTGATCTTTTAGTTCTTTTTTTTCTCCCCCCCTTTTTCATGCTGTGCATGTCGTCAGATATTGAAACCTAACAGGCAAATGGTAAGAGTTTAGAAGAGGAGGAGATACAAAATATTGTATCTGTTACTTCACAGGATTAAAGGATGCAGCATCCATAGTGTCAATGTGTTCAAAAATAAAATGGTGGCAAGAACCTGTTCACGTTTTGCATTCCAACTCTGTGACCCTTGAGAGCAGTGCTAGCAAAGACACTTTCTTTCACAGGTCACTCAGGAGCAGTTAGTCGAATTTTATGGTAAGGTTATTACTGCAGCAGTTATCGGCAAGCATGTGGCTTGTTAAAGATGACTCTTAGTATGAAAAGTAAATAGAAGGCTTCAGAAGATGTCTTAAAATGTACACTTGTAATGATCAGATGGCTGCCTCAAATGTGCACCTTGTGTAAAGATGAGAAAATCAGTAGTGAGGTCTATCACCAGGCCATTGGGATCTTTAATTCTTTTCCTTTGTCAGAGCTCTGTAACAATGACTACAACTGTGTGAACCCCAGTTCCATGCCTCTGCTGTACTAACAAATCAGCTCTAAAATGACTTTGCCTGTGTGCATGTGGTACCTTTCTCCTTGCTTGCTTAGTTTGCTACTGTTAAATACAGAGTTGAGGATTTCATCATCGTTCAGTATGTCAGTGCCAAAAATAGCTACAAAACAGCAATACCTTCAGTTTCAGCACCCAGAGTGCTTACAAGAGCAGAGCAGTTAGACCTGTTGTAGAGTGGCAGTGTGTGTTTGAGTAGCATGTGTGTAGATAGATTACAAACTCAGCAACTCTGCTTGGTTGTCAGAGCTGAGATTTTGTTGTTGTAGAACTTGTTCAGAGTTTTGATAGTGTAATTTACATAGACAAGAGAATACAAAAGTGACCAGATAGAGCTTATTTCTAAATCTAAGCTTCCTTGTCTGTTTATTAGCCTTGAAACAAAGTGTCTTTCCCTTAGATTTTTATTTGAAACACACAATGACACCATTATTTTTGAATTGGAAATTGTGCTTGAGGTAAAAAGTGAACTTTCAGATGATGCTGCATGTTGAAAATTATCTGGAAATGTTTCAATTCAAAGTGTCTTTTGCACTTACATTAAAGTAAATACATTCTACTTGATATTTGCTTTCAATTGGATGCTTATACTTAATTGATCAAATTGGTATCTTCATTTTCCTATCATTTTCTGTTCCTGTTCTGGGCTTTCTTCATATTTCATGTAGCCTTTATGGTGATTTGTTTTAAATCAAGAAGAAAGATGACCTGTGGGTTGTGAATTTTGCTGTTACATAAGCTGTATATATTTTTTTTTTTGGTAGCACCCTGTGTTGTATTCTTCTTGCTTTTTGACAATGATTAATTGTCACAAGCTTATGTCCACAGACTCTTTTCATTAGTGTAGCTGACTTGGGAAGGATCTAGCATCCTGTAAATGCTCTTAACAGATTGACTTTTTTTTCTGCTATGATTTTTTTGCCTTGCCATTTTCTTAGATGTTTGGGAACTGGACATTTGGTACTTTGGTCTTCACCGTTATGGTTATCACCGTTACAATGAAGGTATGGAACTGTGCTAATGAATCCTGTGTTTGGATGTGAAAGCAAATACGAAAGAGAGTAATAATTTAAAATCAATGTTATACAGAAGTAGTTGATTCTTGAGGATTCCAGGTAAATGTTTTTTATATTTAGTTCCAGTGGTGCTTGAAATTTTTATTTGCACTTCTGCAAGTTGCAGTAACGTTTAGTGTTTCAGCTGCAAGTTCCTAAGTATATTCAGACCAGTATTTATAATTTTCTGTTGGAGTAAAAAGGAAGTTAATTGAAGTTATCTTTGTTTTAGATGGCACTAGAAACTCACTTCTGGACATGGATAAACCATTTTGTTACTTGGGGATCCATTGTATTTTATTTCATATTCTCCTTGTTTTATGGGGGAATTATCTGGTGAGTGATTATTAACTTCCCTCCCCCACTTCTTTCTATAGCACCTATGAAAAAAAAAGTAGAGTATTACTTTCTGCCATCTTGCTCTGAATTTTGTGACAGGCATCAGAAAATATTTTTTGAAACCTAAACTGGCCACTCACTTTTGGTGGTTCTTTTAGAACTTGGAGCAAAGCTGCTAAGCTGTCCTGTGCTCAAGGACAAATGTTGCTTGTCTCAGACGGCCTGTAACTATAAAAGACAGTTCTGGTTTCTAGTAGATGAATGCTGGATAGGTAATTGTTTGCAACAGAAATGAAGATGCTGTGGTTTGAATCAGTAAAACGATTTTTGGTGTATTTGGGGTGGTCTTGGAGGGATGGGATGGTGATTGATTTCCTGCAAAACAATTTGAAACTGAACCGGGATACTTCCCTCCAGAGTTTGGTAGCCTTCTTTGCTAGAGTTTCTTTGCAGGTCAGGGCCTACAGCTATGCCCTGAGAGATTTGCTGCTTGATGAAAGTAACATGCACTTGAACCTGCTCTGTCTTTCTGTCTGGAAGATCCTTTTAATAATTGCCACTTGTTTTAAAATTTCAGGCCATTTTTACATACCCAGGACATGTACTTTGTATTTGTACAACTGTTGTCAAGTGGTTCTGCTTGGTTTGCCATAATCCTCATAGTAGTTGCTTGTTTGTTTATTGATGTTGTGAAGAAAGTGCTGTACAGACATCTACAACCAACAAGTACTGAAAAAGCTCAGGTAATGTTATGCTTTTGTATCCAACTTGATCAATAGTTAAAGGAACACATTTGTTAAAATACATCTTAGAAACTGCTAATTTTCCTGTGATTTTTAATTACCCTCTTCCATTACTGTCATGTTTAATGCATTGAAGTGTTGCCATTTCAAAAGATAATTGTTCATCTGAATTAAAAAAAAAAGAAGACCATTTTACAAGGAAATAACATTTCTGTTTAACTGATGTCAGCAATAGTAGCATTAATTACAAAGGGGCCGCTTAGTCTTTCACATCTGGACTTGCAACTCTGAGTGGATCATACTGTGTTCTTTATCACTGTAAAGCTTCTATAAAGGTTCTCATCTTTCTCTAGATACTAGAAGCTCTCTTTTCAACTGCACTTGGCACTGGATAGTTCTTAAAATGTGACAAAAACACTAAATTATGAAATTGCTTTAGTAGGACACGTTTTTAGTTAGTAGTTCTTCAATCTTGATTGTGTCACACGCCGTGTGTTTGGTTGTTGATTATGTAATGAAAGATAATTGCCCATGTGGCATTTTCATAAATTCATAGAAATGGCTAAAGGTAAACTCTGAGAATACAAAGTCCCTTTTGCCTGAGAAAGGCAGCAAAACCCCTGTGCAACCATCCCGTTGGAACTAGGCTCTCTTTTAGGTAAACAGTTCATCTGTGTTTGAAAGGGTTGTTTCTCTCTTTAGTGACAGTTACAAAGATCTCATCTTATAGTTACTGTCCCTGGTTTCACATCTCAGCATTTTTTCTCCTTATACTTTTTCTGCTGAACTGAAAAGACCTTCTTTTAGCAGTTGCTTGTTTAATTCACACTTAGGTTTGATCAAGGTAATTTTCTTACTGATGGATAGTAGGATGGACTTACATCTTTTACCAAAAAGGCTATTTTCCAGTCTTTAAAGGATTCTTGTGTTTTTCTTGTAATCTTCACCATTCTTCAGCCTCATCTTAAGTTCTGGATTTCAGCTGTGGACACAATATTCCAGCACAGTACACATCAGTTCCAAGTATGGAAATAATAAAACCCCCAAACACATTCAGTGTACAGATACCCATCAATAACTTCTTGTCTTCTGCATCTTCTTATCATCTGAAAGTGATTATGTTGGTTTCTTCCAGGTCCTTGATGTGAGGTCAAATAGCATAGGCCTAAAAACTATGTGGAAGTGAATGAAGAACCCAGTTGATAAAGATATGCCCATATGTAGCTGTGTTCTAAAATGTCTTCCAACCTAAACCATTCTATGATTCTATGATTCTATGTGCTAGTGATTTTTAGCCCATTTATGTGCCATATTGATTTTGTGCTGTCCTGGTTGCTTAATTGCACTGAGCTGTGTGCTGTACGGAACTCTTAACTCCATGATGTCAATACTGCTACTTTTATCATCTACCCTTGTAATTATTTTTCATGTAAGTGAATGTCAACTTACTTAAATCATATTACCCTTTTAATTTGGCTATTAAAAAAAAATCCATGGGAAACATTCTCTTAATTTGCCTAGGATCAACATCATGCTGACTAACCTACTGCTACCCAAAATAAACCCTTAGTCCCTTTTCAAAACTGGAATATCAGCTGCTTTTTCCAGTCTTGGAATTTGATAGCTAAAAGCCAAGTTAAGTAGCCACTAGCTTTCAGAAGGCTATTCAGCTGGGCCTGATAAGACTCCTAATTGCATGTTTCTGCACTCTTTTGATTAAAGACTCTCAGTGCAGGAAGAAGTCTCTAGGTAATGATAGTCATATTTTTTTCTTTGAAAACTAGAAGCAGTATTTACCAAACACTTCCCTTCCCTTTCTTCCCTTCCCTTCCATCAGCTGCTCCTGTTTAGCAGTGCATCAGTGTGAATAGAATAGAACAGAATCAACTAAGTTGGAAGAGACCTCCAAGATCATCCAGTCCAACCTATCACCCAGCCCTATCCAGTATCACAGTCTCACAGTATCACCAAGGTTGGAAGAGACCTCACAGATCATCAAGTCCAACCCTTTACCACAGAGCTCAAGGCTAGACCATGGCACCAAGTGCCACGTCCAACCTTGCCTTGAACAGCCCCGGGGACGGCGACTCCACCACCTCCCTGGGCAGCCCATTCCAGTGTCCAATGACTATCTCAGTGAAGAACTTTCTCCTCACCTCGAGCCTAAACTTCCCCCGGCGCAGCCTGAGGCTGTGCCCTCTCGTTCTGGCGCTGGCCACCTGAGAGAAGAGAGCAACCTCCTCCTGTCCACAACCACCCATGGCACTAAGTGCCTCATCCGGTCTTTTCCTGGTTGAGGTTCCTCATATTCCTAAAGTACGTAAATTAAAAACCAGAACCCCCACATCATTTTCCCCTAGCTTTATCCATAGACTTCTTCTTGCCCTCTCTTGACTTCTGGATCAATTCTAAAGAATTTCTGTGTTCAGTTTGCTTCCATTAGTTGTGTTGTCAAGGTCACAGATAGACTTCTGATTTTTATGAAGGGCTCTTGATGAGTGTCTGACACCTTTCCTGTGGCTGCAGCTTGATTAATAGCCATGGGGATTTAGCTTTGTGTATTTCCAGTGGTCATGCTTTTTTCCAGCTCGCATTCTGTTTTGCCGTTTGACAGTGTCAGCACTAGGGGCTGTGTTTACCAGAATGTAAAGTGTTTTTTTGAGAACAACTTTATTCCTGATACTGCAAAGTCGAGGTTTCTAAAACCTGTTTTGACCAGAAATGCCTCAGCAGCTATTCACTGGTTTCTCTGTGTGTCTGATCATGAAATCATAGTTAAAAATGCATTTGTGAAAAGAAAGCACAGGCTTGTGCCCTTCTTGAGGTTTATTCTGTTGAGATTTCCCTGCTTCTATTTATGATGAGACAGTCAGCCCAAGAGAATTTCATTGGCTGTTCTTCCTTTGAGAAAGTAGATTTAAGAATATGACCAATTTAGAACATTTGTTGCCAAAAAGGGAGAGAATGCTTGGTTTGTGATTATAGCTCATCAGATTTGTTTACGATTTCTAGTAAATCTATCTTAATTATGTTTGACTTAAACTTAGGTCTGTTGCCCTAAAGTAGCTTCTGGGCTCTTTCTGACTATAGTTCTGTTACAGAATCGTATAGGAGGAAGTGGATAATAGGGTAAATCTGAGTCAAAATACAAACCTTTGGGTAAATACAAATCACAGCACTATTGAGGGGAGAAAGGTAATACTGATTCAAGGTGCCTGGTAAAGTCTAGATGTAGAAGTGTATAGGCCTTTTTTTCTCAGTGTGGAAGCTGAGGTACACTTTAGAATGGTCCTGCCAAGCAGTTACTGGCTGTACTGATCCCAACTGGCTGTCCTGAAAGTACCAGGCTTATGTTCTGTATATGATGTGTATTCCACTTAAATAACAATGTCTTGTCCTGTGTCTTTCTCTCAGAAAATTACTGCTGCTACTTACTGACATGTGTGTTCCATCCCTTCTCTGTCCAATTGTAGATGTACTCCAACAGAGTTGCTTTAAGTGACGAGTTCATCGCACTGCAGCCATTGTCCAGGGCAAGGAATCAGCTGAGCAAAATTAGGTAGAGTAGGAGGGACAGTTCCTCATCAACTCTTTGCATGCTGAAGGTGAACTAACCAGTGCTGAGAGAGATGGGAAGAGGCATGAATATTAGTGGGTTGAGAGGGCAATACCTGCAGTGCAGATGCATTCAGTTTGGTTATTTCTTGGCTTTGCTCTGTGTTTTTGAGCCAAATGCTTCTCCTAAGTAGCATGTGTTGGACGTGCTTTTTTTAGGACAAAAACATCCCTAGCATGATGCTCAAATTTCAGAATCCAGATCTAGCTCTTCTTGCATCCATTTTTTCAATAATCACAATTTCTAGCATGGTTATGATGCTTTTTATTTCTTTATGATCCAAATTAACAGTGCTTTCATGCATGCTGGATAATTTTCAGCTTCATAAGGCCGTGACAGGAAGGTCCCTGTATTTCAGGCAGCAATTTCTTGCAAGTTGTTTGCCCATTTTGATTTGCTTTACTTGTGTTGAAAGAGCAGAAAATGTTTTAAGTTTGGGCGCGTACATCCACTTGTGCAGCTAAAGCTTTTGGTGGTCGTTTTGTGCATCTATAAAGCGAGTGTTGTTTGTTTTCAATGTGTACAGATCCATATTCCTACAGGCATTTGGCTACAAAGTCCTAGACAATTGTTCAAAAAAAGATTAAAGCTTACATGTCTCTGTGCAGGAGAACCATTATGATTCTAAAGCTCTTAAAATACACCGAGTTCAGTACATGAAATGCTATCAAAAGCTGATTCTCTTTTGTATGACTAAAACCTTCATATGCATCAATAATGTCTCAACCTGTTTGATGTCTTATCCCACTCTTAATCTACTTCTATATTCTACAGCAAGAATAAATGCAAGTGACTGATTCCTTTTAGATACCTATTTTTTAAGGTGACTGTTGTTGAAAAACATGCAAATAGATGCAAGGAGTACAAACCAACCTGCATTTTTGGGACTTAATTGTTGTTTAACCAGGAGAAAGTCAGTGATGTGGCTGGCATGGTAAAGGACTAGCAGAGAATGTTTAGTGGTCAACTGAAACAGATGATCCAAGTCCTTCTAAAGGAGGGGAAGAAAAGCTTTGTATTGCCAGTGAGAGTGCCTAGCAAGGTAAAACTGAAATGGCTGTTGTGGTTAGCTGTTAGCTGTCCCACTGTGAAACATATCAGCTTAGATTTTGAAATGCCTCAGGAGGTAGTGGTGAGACATTTTTGTTCTGGTTTAAATTCAGCACTTACTAGCTTTAAAACAGTCAAGCTGCAGTATGCCTCTGGAATTTTAGTAAAGGTAGCAACATATTGGGGAGATTTCAATGCAAAAGGTCCTGCAAGTTAGCTTTTAAAATTCTTGGTTTATTAGTGTCATGTAAATAAGTTACCTTTTAAAAACTTGGGATAAATGTATTTTCAGTAAACCTTTGTTTTCTCACTGAATTACTGTAGTGAATTACTTAATGCATCATTATTTACACCACAAATTTCATAACAAAAGATTGTTTACAAAAGTTTTAAGGCTTATGCAACTGGATGGTGAAAGAAAAATAAAGCTGGAGTTACTTCAGTAACTACAGGAAAATGCCTGCTTACTTGAGGGCATTTTCTATTTTGTATTAAGGAAGAAGTTGAAGAAAAATGAGAAATTTGTTTTTTTTTTCTATGACTAACAAATGATTGTGCAAATCAAATTCTCTGGTATGTCAGAAGTTTTACAGTTTGGCTATCTAATAGTGAGGTATATGAAGTACAAGCACTGAGTGCCTTATGCTGTGCATTGAAGTTGTAAAGAAGAAGCAAAGATTTTAATTTCTCTACTTCTTTCTTTGTAGCCTTCTGATAAAGTTCAGAGGCTATCCTCTGGATCCTGACCTAGAAGAGTGAAAAAAAGAAAGCCAGTTAATAGATGGAAACTACTCACTTCACTGTACTAAGCAGAAACTGATTTGGAGTGAAGACTATGGGCTGGTTTATGTGGTGTCCAGGGCAGCTCTTTTCCAAAAGCAGTAGAGCAGAGAAAGCAAGGAAAACGGTAGGAGTGTGAACCAAAACAGCTGCGTGGTCAAGGTAGCTGTAGGCAGCCAATTCTGCCACACCTGATTTGTACCTGTCCACCCAGCAATTGCATCCTCTGTGACTGCAGACTGGGACTTTGGCAGATTTTTCTTAAATCTTAAAAAACCTCAAGGTGAGTGTAGCACCAGCTTAAGCTGCTCGTGCCTTGTTCTGCACATGTGCTAACTCTTCTGCTGATACCTTTGTGAACACAAAAGACAAGCTTGATGTTATAATGAACTGTTATGCCTATAGCCTTAGTGTGCAAAAAATGTTCAAGTTTATGTTAAGTACATTTGTGTTGTACAGTTTAGAGCTTTGGGGGTTGGGCTGGGCTCTTTAAGTGTCCATGTTGTTCCTTTAAGTCAGAAATGCAGTCTTGTGTATGTCTGTTAAACTCATGTCTCTGAACGTGCCTGCTGCCTCTGTCACTTGGGATGAAGAGGAAATCAGCCAGCACAGGTCAGGCAGAGGCTTCATGCTTAACTGGAGACTGACTGAGTGCTACTTCTTTCCTCTCTAGCTGTCTCTCCTGTTCTTGGAACATGTGAAATGTCTCTCTTAGGGTATTAACTGGGCCCCATTGTATCTCATTTCAGTTTTTCCTTTGCAAACTAAGTTGTCTGTGGTTATGTGTGTACATCTCTGTGCTTCACAGCAACTGTTAGAAATGTTAAGCCATATGTGAGAAGTGTTGCTTGAACAGATGTTTTAACTCTACGTACTGATGCCATTAACTGTGTTTTTACCTTTGGGCAGTGTGCTACAACTGTGCACAATATAAAGTGTAAATGCAGAAAAGGTTTTTATTTTAAAGTGAAAGCTGCCAGTGCATAACATTTTATCCAGGACTCGGCAGCATTTGCCTTAGCATAGCCAAGACCCTCTTCTTTCCCCATCTACAGGCCCACTAGTCTGTTGCTGCCTTGTTTTCTCTTCACCTCTGTACAGATCTGCCTCCTTTGGCTGCATACAGAACTCCAGACTCCAGGTCCTGGTTTTATGGCCTTCATTACTTGTCTTTGTATTTTGCTGCCATTACTGTTTCATAGGAGGCCTCTCCTGACAGCTGGCATACCTGACCCGACCCAGCCCAGCTCTATAGAAGTCAAGAGCAAACTGATTGCTGTGTCTTTGACAGCATAAGCAGCCTATCATTTCCAAGAAGACTATTCAGATGCAAACTTGCATTTCCACTAGTGAAGTGTACTAGAAGATCTTAGGCTGCTAAACTTTGTCCAAGTGTAATCTCTTCCTTTACAGCTTTGTACGTTGTGTTAGCAGAGCGGTGCTGATCTCTTAGCTAATCTAAGGAATCTGTCACCAAAAGAGGCAATAAATACTGTTTTCTACTTAATCTTCAGCCACAAAAGTCCACAGATTTACTTAACTAAAGATATTTAACGTCTGAAAACGTTGCCAAATTACTTTGTTATTTCATTTGTAAGTTTCTTTGAGTCAAAGAGATGGAGAGCAGAAAAAACTAGAAAAGCATTGAAAGCAAACTGCCAGCAAAGTTGTTTCACGTCAGCATTTTTATGTAACATTTAATTGTTTGCAGTTTTGGTCTACAGTATATTAAGGGTTAAAGAAAGTCAGCCTTACAGTAGGGAGCAAATTTAACTTTATTGTGGAATAGTAATAACCATCTCATAGGTGTGGCATCAGACATGTTGACAGCTAGGTCCTGGGCTGAAAGAAATGTGCTGCAGTGCTCTTAACTTCATGTACAGGCTTAGATATGTCTCCTGTCCAGCAAAGCCTCAACTGTATATGGCAGTGTAATTAACTGCCATATTAGTTGAAATGTCTTGTCTTTGCCCTGTAATAAGGCAAACAGACTGAAGTTCTCCTTTCTGTTAGGAGATAACAAATAAACCTCCAAAGACTTGGGATAGATATCAAATTCATTGGGTCTTCCCCTTTTGTAGTCTAAGCTGTGCAAAAAGCCCAAACACTTTTAATACCTGTGCACTGACAAACTGTGTTTGATCTCCCAGTTAACTTTTCAAAGTTGCCTCTTTGCCATGGAAATGTGCCTTGTTCTCTCAGCAACAAACCTGTAAAATCAAAGTTGGTGTAAAAATGGTAACTGTTTTAAAGCAATGCAAGCACGGTGCTTTATAAGATTTGTTGCTTTTCTGTCCTTCCAGATGGAAGAAGATAAGGGTTCAGTCAGCTCAGCATGTGACTTTGCTGAAAGCAGGCACAGAGGGGAGGACAATAGGCAACTGCTAGACCCATCTAGCCTACCCGACAGTTCTTACGTTCACTAGGTAGTACTCCCACTCTACCCTAATGTGTGTTTTCTTATATATCATATTTATATATCTCTTACCTTGCATTTAGAGGGTCATGGAGCCATCTCCAAAACACCCATAGTTTTTGCTATTTACCAGAAATTTTGCATTGTAGTGTATGGGTTTGATTTTTTTTTTTTCCTTATCAAACTGAATCATTCTTTAATTCTGCGCTTCAGTTGCTTTTTGATTTGTGACATGAAATGGGCCATTACCACATCAAGTATTACATTTATTGTGATCCCAGGGTTTACCTCATGAAAATGTTTTATTTGCAGACCAGATATGAAGAGTGTCAGATATTTCTCCATACATTTTTTGTTTTTGAAAACATTTATTTCTCCTGGTTTTTGTTTCCTGAGGGTTTGCTTCAGGTCTTTAGAGACTTTCATGCTCAGCTCCCTTACCATGCCAGGTTTTACTTTGATATAAAACCATGATCCTAATTGCTGCCACAGAGAGAAAAGTGACTCTTTAGCATTATATAAGTATCTTCCTTCCTGCTAGTGGATATAAATATAAAAGTCCATGTTCACCAGGCAGTGATGCTCAATATATATACATAAAATGGAACTTATTGCTGTGTTGTCCTTTAATGCTTTCCCAGTATTACTTTACACTTAACTAACATTTTATATAACATCAGTGTTGTTTCCAGGCTTATGTAAGGTTGCATTTGTAGTTCTGTTTTAAAAAGGGTAGTATTAACTTTCTGTAAATTGTGGTTCAAGTATGACTCTAGCTTTTTGTGACTATGTAACTATGTAAATGAGATTCTAGTGAAGAGAGAGCAGCCCTCAAATCCAGAGCTGAAGAGCTGCTCCCTGGAAGATAGTTTGGGTTAATCTTGCTCTTTCTGCCAATCTTTAGGTAATATCCAGGAGTGCTAAGCCTCAGATCAGCAGATTCTAGGTTAAAAAAATGCCTGCTCTATCTGATCCTACATACAACATAACAGGAACTTTTACAGCAACTTTAAAGATACTGTGTGATCTGCTTCAAGATAATGGATGGGCCAAATATTCTTTTGAAATCCAAAGTGTAGGAGTGTTGAGAGTTTGTTTCATATTGCTGTGGACACAACAGATCATTGCATGTGCAGCAGGCAGCTTGCTTTCTGACCTCCTAGCAGATCTTGCTGCTTGTCTGATACCCTGAGCGCAGTGTGGAGTGGCTGTGAAGGTCACATTGGCTAGTTCTGCAGTGCTGCAAATTGCTGTTATGATCTATTCAGTGATAGTACAGTTGTGATCAGGTGTGATGGCCTTCAGAGACTTAAGCTCTCTTGAGGTGTGTTTTGTTTTAGTTTTACCAAACTCCTTTTAGACCTTTAGACCCTTTTAGTCAGTTGCAGTGCTTCTGCTCCTGTCTCTTAGGTATTTTTGGAAGTTCATTGTCATGTTTTGTGTCCAGAAGAGCTACCAAACAAGAGCGAGTTAGTCGGCAGCATGTCTTGTTCCTGCACTCATTCATGCCCACCAAGGCTTTCAGTTTGTGATGCTTTCTGTAAGGCCATACAACTGTGAGCTGACAATCCACATGAAGTGATCTGACAGAAGGATGTAGAGGCACCATGGGAAGTGCAGGACAGAGCTGAGGAAGGAGCAGGCCTAGGAAAAGATGCATGGAAACAACTATTGTGCCTGTGTGCTGCTTCCTCCTTGTCCTACCCATTGGCATTTTTCTCTTGAATTTCCAAATGCCTTTGTTTTTGTTAGCTCCTTCTTTGTACTACAGGAATTGTTCTGTTACAAAGATATAGCTGTCCAAATGCCTGTTTTGAGGAATTAGGAAGGAATCCGCCCACTTACAGTACTCCATTCCCAAGGAAACTCGGAGTCTTTGCATTCCTTACAGTGTTGGGCAAGTGTAGGTAGCATGGAAGAAGCTGGGGTTGGAACCCAAAGTCTTTAGAAAACAGTCAGTGACCTTTGGTCACATTGGCAAAAACTGGGGAGAGCTTTTAGGTGATCTGGATCCTATCCTAGACTAAGATGCCTCCTCCCTGATTCCTTCATTCACTGGTGTCTGAGAGTAAGGTAAGAATAATGGATGTTTAAATTTACCCAGTGTGCTTGGCACTTGTTTGACAGGAAGCTCTCATGGAGAGTTAAAATAAAAGGAGTCTCAGCTTTCCACATTCTTATTTCCTTTTGGAAAGGATACTGAAGTCAATTTTGGGTATTCTCTCTTCATCAGTACTAGATTTCAGTTAGATTTTAGTTCTGCTGTGACTGACTAGTGTGCAAAAGTGAAACACTGAACATAAACCCTTACATCTCTGTATTATTGCTTTAATTTTCTTTGGGTCTTTTTCTCACCTACAGAGGGTGAACAGTATAGGAAGTTTATTATGTTAATGTTGAATTATTATTCATGCTGGCATGAACATGACTGAACCTTTCTACTATTAGCCTTGTTTGCTTTTAGATAAAAATATACTGATACTGATAAAATCAGGAATGTTCTTTTGTTCCTTACCAAGCTAAGGGTATCTATGGTCGTGATATAATTTCAATTATTATAGGAAGTTGCTTTCACATTTCTTGAGGAAAAAATGTTACTTACAATCAGGTTGCTGCATTGTATTCTGCAGCCCCGGTCTGAAGTTTTCTCTTGATGGATTTCCCTTAAAACAAAACAGACCTGTACCTCCACTGAGGTTAATCAAGGCATCACAGCTTGAACTGCATGACACTGTGCTCCCGAGATTCATTACAGCTTAAACTGCATGACACTGCTCCAGAGATTCATTACAGCTGTAAGGCAGACAACTGCTAACCAGTTTATTTCCAACATGAAGCAGAGGTGATACTAAAGAATAGCCTGCACTCGCCAAGGCTGCATTCAAACCTTGGGCAGGTCACAATTCAAATTAGGAAGGGAACTGGGAATGTTATTCATCATTGTCATTCTTCTATAAAATTGAAAAGTATTCAACACTCTAACTTTAAGAAAAGCTGCTTTCCCTGAGTGTTCTCTGATGGCATCTTCATTGCTAGAGTGTATGAGTACTCACTTTATTTATCTGTTTGTTTTTTATCTCCTCCTTCCAGCTTACTGAGGCAGGTTCAGGTATCAACTGCTTGGACTCCATGTGCTGCTTCTCAGATGGGGAAACAGCATGCACATCTGTTAGAAGAATGCTGGAACGACTAATGGGAAGATGTAGTCCCACCCGGGTCAACAGGTGTGGCATTTCTCTCAATAGCCTTTGCTGCAGACGATTCTCCTATAAACTGGAACCTGATGAACCTGCAGCAATAGATGTGTAGCAAAACAGCTGCAGGTTTTGCTTATTTAAGTAGGAAATGCAACTCTTCGTTGTACTTTTTTTCATCCTAAAAGGTTACTTTCTTGTTTCTTTTTGGGTGCTTTTCTTTTTGAGATGCAGAGGGGGAAAAACAGTTTTCAAAAGCTTTCTATTTAAATGTTCAGTTTGGCTTCCTGTAAGTTCTTGTGTTGTATCTTCCATAATTTCTCTTGATTTGTACATTCTTCTCCCTAGAAAATCAAATCAAGCCTTGCTGCTGGTTTTGTTCTCCTTTTTATGATTCATATTATTTTTTTCTAACCTTCACAAATCAGGAGTTGTTTGTAAAGTCGAAAGACTTTTCCCTTTGGTTCTTGATGTACAACCTCCAAATATTTACCTTGGAGCTTGCATTACTCCTGAAGACATACAAAAGGCTCACCCTCCCCTCCCTCCCCCCCGCTTAAGTATAACTTTGTTGTTGGAAGGAGAGTCTTTAAATCTTTCAGCCATTGATTGATATGAAGATGAAATATTTTTGTAGTATAACTTTTATAATCTATTTCTAAAATCAGAGTAATTGACAGAACAGAGCCTTCAGGTTCTAAGACTTTTAAACATGTTTTTGGTTCTGGAAGGTATACTGTCCAAATCATATGTGCCATTCCAAAGTATGTGCTAAATAAATCTTTTTTCTTTCACAAATCAGGTGTGAAACAAACCTCAGTGGGATTAAAAACACGTTAGAGTAATCAAGTATGTCTGAGGAGCGACACTGCTCTCGCAGTCAGCATAGCTGTGAGAGAAGCTCTTCCTAAACCCACTGTCGTGCCATCTCCCCATTTCCAGATAAAGAGGGATAGCTAACAAACTTGGAAATATTTGGGGGTAGAAATACAAATAGTCTTTTGTACATCGTTGGTCTCTCAGTCCCTGTGAATGACATCATGGTCCTTCATTGGGCAAAAGGGCAAACCTGAGAAAGTTACACTCTGCACATTTGCAAGGAAGTTCATTTCGTATTTGAAGGGCTTTGTCTCTCTTGGTTGAAGGCTGTGATATCATTCACTCAGTATAAATCTCGTGTGGGTAATTTTCACTGACAAGCTCTGTCAGTACTGATTCTGCCTTTAGGTATTGACTTGGTGTGTGGTACATCTCTGGTCTGAACTCTTGTGTCGAATGCTGTCTGTGGTCTGAGTTTCTCTTTCCTGGCTTGCTTATGAAATTATTCAACCTTTCTACAAATCTAGGGTATAATTATGCAAAAGGAAAACTGAACTGTTATGATTATTAGGTACCTTTTAAATTCAAACTCTTGCTGTATAGAAAGTGGGCATGGTGTATAAAATAAACCGTTTAGTAGACTTTTTAATCTACCAGGTGAACATTTAATTGGTCTAAAAATCAGCATTTTGGTAGCAGCAACTCTTAAGTTTTTTGGTGTGATTTTTTTTCCACTTCTCTGTAAAACTGCTTTCCAAATGAGAGATTGTCATTCTGTTCTTTTCATTTACTGATACCTAATTAAGGCAGGTTTTTAGATAACATTTGCCTCAGTAAAGTGTAGTCTTGTAAGGTAGGTACTCCGCCTTTATGCATTTACATTGTTACAGTTTCCTCTTTCTTTTTTTCCACTCAATTTTTCTTTCTTTTAGAAGTTACAAATATTTATTGAAGATAACTCATATTTGACAGAATATTAAACACTTTTTGAAGACTGCTTTTTTTTCCACTTTTTTTTTCTGCTTACCTCATGCAATTTTCAGACAAAATTCCATTAGATGAATAATTCTAGAGCTGTTAGCATGCACAAGTTAGTAGTATTATGCTTAATGAATATGCAAAACTGTTGGTGCTACAATAAGGGCTTGAAGTTTTGTAGATTTTGCTTCTGCCTCTGGTTGAAATTACTCTGAACTATCTTCTGGTTTCACTTAGAGTTATGTACAGTACAACTACAAAAGACTCTGGGTTTGTTGTTGCATTTCAGTCTTGCAGGCTTTCTTCAATGCCTCAGTTCCTCCCACTCATCACTGACATTTAAAACCTAGCCTAAAAGTCAAGGTACAAAGACTGCTTTCCTCCCTTCACTTTCCTGGCAATAGGTGAAAGCCTTTGTTTATTTTTAATGTACTGATTGCATTAGTTATTGAGGCAGTAACAAATTGTGAAGTGCTGGAGGCAGAGTTAAGAAAACTATCTGGTAACTTAAAAATGCTTGTAAAACTGTTGAGCATTTGTTCACAAGCCTGAGGTGCTCTGATTTTGATCTATTTTTTTTTTTTACCTAAAGCTGGTATCTTCAGAAGATTGCACAGTCCCAAGCAGGATAGTCTTTATAAAACAGCTTCTTACTCGACCAGGAGGTAGCTGCAAACGTTCTTTTGTTGAAGTGATGCTGATAAATGTTGTCTGTGCGAGTGCTGTGGAGCGATGAGCACTGTTTTAAATAATGTCGCTGTAGCCAGCTCGTGTTTTAATCAGAGCTCCTGATATTCTGTCAAATATGATATTCTGTCACCATCACTGAACACGAAGTCAAATATAGTATCAAATTTCAATGGAAACTTTGAATCGAAGTTGTGTAAATGCTTGGAGTTATGGGACACAGGAATACAGTCTCTTGTACTTAATTTACTGCTTGTAAAATGTATTTGAGAAGTATTTTCTATAGCTTTGTTCAGCAGTAAGAATATAAACTGTCTGGTGTGGTATGGTAAAATGCATTTTTGTCTGTCTGTTCCATTAAATTGTCTGTCAACTTGTCAGTCACTAAAGTATTAAGAGTGCTGGATCACATCCATCTCCTGTACAGTAGGATTCATTACCGAGTTGTTTGGATCTCCCATTAGTGGTACTTGTGTCAAGGCACTGCATGTAAAAGTTGTAAACATAAACAGCAGATTTCTGACAGAGGCAAACTCAGAGGCTAAGTTTGTTAAGTTTGGATTTCCTGCCTTCCAACCTTCTATTTTTCAGCTTTGCACATACAATCCTATAGTATTGTTCGACCAAGATCACTATTTCATACTAATTAGTAAGCTCCTTAAGAGAAAGGTCTCATCTGAATCAAAAGCTGTGACATGTTAGGTGGTTTCCCTGATGCCTTAACTTCAATTTAACAGACAGGGGTAAAATAGTGGATTGCTGGCAGTGTGGCTGTTTAACATTAGAAGGGCAGAATCCTGCGTTGCCGCATTGGTTTGTGTACCACAAGGCTTTTACTGGAATGACCTTGGGCTGTATCAGATCACAGCACTGACACTGCCTCAGCTTGCATGTGCAAAGCTTGCATGTGCAACAGGTTTTTCCTTGAGGCATAAGATTAAAGCTCTGGTTGTAAAACTGGCATATAAAGCTTTGGTCATTTTAGTGATGAAAATATCTGTACCTGTGAGTAAACTTTGCCAGAGAGGTAAACATAGAATTGATAAAACATGTAGCCGACCTGATTAATTGCAGTCTGTTTTCAGGTTTGAGTGAATTGCAGGTGCCTCCATGAAAGTAATAGATTAGTCTTTTAAAGAGTGATATTTGCCTAATCTCCTAACACTTTGATCTTTTGCTTTCATAGACTTTCTTTCCTTACCTCTAGATTTTAAGTTCCCAGTCAGCCAAACTTTTCTTTTATTGTTACTTTAGATCATGGAGTTCCTCGGATCCCTTCTATGCCAACGACAGAAGCATCTTGACTCTCTCCACAATGGACTCAGCCACTTGTTAACAGGGACATTTGTAAATGCCTTGTGGAAGCCATGTGGTGCTCACACCTATAGCAGGTTCTGAAGCAAGCTCACTGCTGCATCCCTGCCCTAGGAAAGGACTAGCATGGCTCGCAGATACAAACTGTGGCTTGTCTTGTGGCCTAGCATAAGTCATCTGGACCTTAATCACTTCAGCTATTTTTTTCCTCATTATTTTTTTCCTAATTATATCCACAAATTGCTACATATTTTTTCTTTCCTTTTTTTTTTTCTTAAGGGACTTTTTTTTCCTCTGACCATTTAATCTTTTTGTTGCCACATGAGCAGACTGCAAAGCTGCATTTTGATACTTGAGATGTCACTGTAGCACAGTGACAAAATCTTTCTCCTCCCAAATTTGAGTGATCCCAACAGAATGAAATTTGCACGATGAAACTTCTCGAAGTTGCATTTTTCATGCTGACCCTTCACACCAGACACATTCATTTTGAGCTCCTACAGATGGCTCCTTAGTTTGCAGATCAGTCGGAGGGTCAGTGTATTCTGTAAGCAATCACTTCAGTAATTTTTGAGAGTTAAGTAAAATTCAGATATCTATGCTGGAGCATGAATGGCAACATGAGTCACAGCTTTGAAAAACATTGTTAGCTGGGACAAATCAGCAGTTTGCAATCATAAGGACTGTAGCAGTTCAGAAGAGAGTCATCCAGCATGGTGCTCTGTGTGTTCTGTTAACAGTTCTTCATCCTGACATGGGAAAATGTGTAACATTCAGTGGGTTGTGCAGAAGTCTCGCTAGCTTTTTGGTTTTTAATTATTAAAAGTTGAGGATTTTTTTTTTGCATGTTTTATTTTTTTCCATGTATTTATATTTGGTTATGTTGTACTTTGAAGATACAATTATGCTTAATTATCTTCATATATCTGAAGGATCCGAGACATTGATGGCAATGTTTTGATACCCAAGTATGCCAATAAAAGCAAATTGCACAGCTGGAGCTCTGAATGGTACATCCTGCAGGTACATCCACTGTCCTGGTAGCAATGTGGCTGTGTGTTTGGAGGTGGGTAGTAACATTTGTTCGTTCAGGTGGGATGGATAAACCTGGTTTTGGTTGGCTTCAGATGTGGGCGATAAAACAGAAGAGCATCCATAGATCGTTGCCCTAGGTATGGCAGGTTTTATGGTTAAAATGTTGCTTCTTCTGGACTCTTGTTTGGCTGTCTAGTTTTAGGTCAATCTCTGATGCTGAAGTCCCAGCAGTAGTTGGAAGAATCTTCCTGTTAGATGCTAAAAGATATAAACCTGCATATTAAAATTATCCCTGGTGGAATAAACTGTAGATGGAGGACAAACTGTAAGTAACAGCTACAAGAACTCCTGTGATAAAGGTGTGGCTAAGCTTAAGATTTGGACAAACCCAACAGTCGCTGCTTTTCACTCTGCTCACGCAAGTTTCTATTGAAATGCTTTGTCCCAAGCAAATTACAGGGCAGATGTTTTTTTTTCCTATGATTCAGGCAGATAAACCTTGGCCTCCCACTGTGACATCTCAGTGGGGCCTGGGCTGCTGCTGGAGGAGCTTATTATCCATTGATGGTCATCTGAAATTGTCCCAAGTTCAAGAACCACAGGAAAAGTGTTCAAGGGGTCCAACATTCCTTGTATCAAATGCTTTCAATGTTCCTTACCTGCCTGTGGTGTTGTTCATTATTCTTGTTCATGACTGTCACCAATATATTTTCAGTTCTCCTTGTGGAACTTGCATTAGTGACTGGAGGCTTCACTCTGAATTGAAGGCTGCAGATGCTGCTGGATTTGCATGATCTCATTGTTCAGGAGAATGTAGTAAAGAAACTGCCATTGTAACCTTGTTTGGAAGCTTGTAGTGACTTGAATATGCAGTGTATGAGGGTTTTGCCTTGCTGGTATAGATGAAGACCAGTTCACCTCACGAAGAAACTCTTAAACTTGATTATGAAAGAGAAGAATATCAAGCAGATTTTCCTTTTAAGTGTTTAATTCAGCATTTGTAGTTCCTATCTGAATAATGCCTTCACATGTCTAAGTGCAGTGAAGCCTAAGCTTGAGGACTTGAGTTGTGCACCTAGATCATGTGGGAGGTGTCCCTGCCTATGGCGGGGCTTGGAACTAGATGATCTTTGAGGTCCCTTCCAATCTAACCCATTCTGTGATTCTATGATCTGCCCATAGGGTGTTTAGATCACAGAACAGCAGAATGTCAGGGGCTGGAAGGGACTCCAAAGATCATCCAGTCCAACCACCCTGCCAAATCAGGATCACCTAGGGCAGGCCACACAGAAGCCCACCCGGGCAAGTTTTGAAAGTCTCTAGAGAAGGAGACTCCACAGCGTTTCTGGGCTGCCTGTTCCAGTGCCCCATCACCTTCACCATAAAGCAGGGTCTCCTTGTGATGCGTAAGGTGATCAAGAATGACTGAAAATCAAGTTCTGCCTGTGCCATAGGTATTAATGTGTGTAACTTGTCTAGCTGCATATAGTTTGCAGAGATGCAGTAAACTGATTGTCAGCTGTCTGGTCCTCAGGAAAACCTTTTCTCCAGATATGTGGTACTGACAACGTACACTTGGATTTCACCTGCTCCTGTAGCTTCCTCTGTGTAGCATTTAGAGAGCTATAATATCAAATCTATTTTTACAATCATTATTTTCTTTGTAGTAGTTTGCCATGCTAAGAGTATTCCTACTGCCGCAGCTACCTAGCAAATAAAGACTTCTAAGTACTCTCATCAGATATCTGCTGTTTAGCTGTATCCTCTGTGTGGAAGTCAGTGTTTTCACGTTCCAGACGTACTCGTTTGTCCACGTCAGCCATGGCACCGTAACCATCCAGTTTGTGTGACCTCATTAGTCTGTGTGCTTGGTGCATCATTTATTGAAATATAATACATGCGGTTAGCTTTGCTACAGTAGGAGGCAGAAGCTTTGATACACAGCCCCACTCCAAGCATTTAGAATGGCTTAGCTCTCTGGGTGTGTTTTGGCTTTTACCACACAAATATATTACTTTGTATTTGCACAAAAGCAGCACAGTCCTATATTTGAAGAATAATTTACCTTCATTATGTGTTTCTTTAAAACCTTCCATCTCCTCTTCTCCTTTCCCCCTGCTTTCCCTTTTCTCAGTGTTTGTAAGGTTACCGAAGAAACATGCATTTAAACAATTCAGGAAGAACTTAAGAATCCATCTGTCTGCCAAGGTATATTTTTCTATTTGCAGTAAATCTAAATCAGTAATTTCTCATTTAGTAAGACTATAGAAATGCTTTGCCTAAAAGACCAGATGTTTTGGTCTGACAAGAGTTTTGGCTGGAAGGAGTGACTGTGTTTTCGTACTGATGTCACAAGACTTTTAAAATTGCTTCTGTTCAAGGATGAAAGATTTTTGTCTATTTCTTTGACAGCTAAAGTGTGTGAAACCATTCACTGTGCCTTGGGTACAGTGCAGAGTTCTTCATGAAGAAGACTGAACAAAATACAGCTAATTCCATCTAACGCCAGCATTCATCTCTCTGGTTAGAGCATGAATGGGTCAAGGGAGACTTTGCCACAGAGAGGAAATGCTTTAGAATTACCTCTTAGCCTTGAAATCCATTGACATATGGCAGAAGAACCTAGAGTGGATGTTGTAGTTACAGGCAAGAGTGGTGTGTGGTCACTTTACTATGCAGCGTCTCTGAAGGAGCACCTTCTCTGTAGCCACTTTCAAAACAGGATTGAGTTCTCAGCAGATTTTTAGTTCCTGTTCAGTGAACACCAGAGTTTCTTTTTGTTACTTAACATCATTTTAGTTGCCAAACTGTAAGCTTTTTAAAGGGTGCAGTGGAAAAATTAAGTGAGAAGATGCTCTGAATTGTTTTGCAAACTAAAATGTAAATATTCTGCTTAAAACAAATATTCTGTATATTTTTTAAGGTTCTGGGGGAGGGGGAACAAAAATTTGCAGAGGAAGGAATGCCAAAATCTTTGGCTTTATGTTTTCAGAATGATTTCTAGTGCAAAAGATGATGTGAGAAAAGATTATGCAATTTAGAGTGCATACCAGACAATTATAATTTCATACTGGAAACCTTTGGTAATACTTTCAAACATGTTTTTTATGACACTATAATGTCTATATTGGAAAAAAAATCCTGTTTTTTCTAGTGCTAGAAATGTCTCAAAGCTGTAGTCTACTTTATTTTTAATTAGTTTTATCTGGTACTTGTGTACGTCTAAATATTAGTGACTTGGTGAAATGCAGTGGTCAGAAGTGCTCAATCATCTGCATCTGGGCCAACTGAAGTTCTGGTTTGGTTGGTGTAAGAACACTCAGTAACTCCTCTCACACCATCATCACTGCCTTGTTACAGGGACAGCGTTGGGTTAGAGTTACTCCTAGAGCTGGGCAAACCCTTTGTTACAGGCTCATTTTAGCCTTTTTTCTGTACCTGAATGATTTCCCAGATGATAGACTTTCCTCTTTGCAGGTCTGGGATGTATGGTTTTTCTGTGAATGGTTTTATTGTTGGTTGTTTCGTATGTTCTTTGCTTTTGCCATTTGCTTCCAGTGGCCTGATTTTTCTGCTCTCTATTGGGATGACTTGATTTATACCAAGAGGAGGAAAGATGGGATGCTCTTGCCGGCAGTCGTCTTAGGAGCACATTTGCATCAGTATTTGCAAGGCTTCTGCTTTCCACAGATTTTTTCCTTCAGCTAAATCCTGCTTGTAGAGGCATCTGAAATAACACAGTAGAGAGACCTTGTCTGCCACCCAAGCTTCTGTGGCTTTCGTTCAGAGGAACGTTCTCATCACTTTGAAGTATTTGCCTTGCTCTCGCTGTTGCCATGCTCTGATGTTGTATTACAATCAGTACATACAATTGTCAGCACTGTAGCTCCAACTTTTTGTTGTTTCCAGTTTGTGTAAATGCAGATATGAATAAAACCGGAGGGCTGTGGGCTAAAGACTGTGTGTATAAAATGAAGTGGGACAAAATGAAAGATCCTGCTCTTTATGACACAAGGTAGGACTTGTCTGGAAGAAACCCTGAAGAGCACCTAAGTGGCCTGTGGTGTATATTAAAATTTTTCCTCAGCAGTTTTAGGGAAGTTGTTTCATACAGCAGCAGGTTCAGACCCTTTTTTTTACATTTTGGCAGGGAGACAAAAGCTGTTCCATGGGGCATATAGTTTAGGAAGGGGAAAAGTTTAAAAAACAAGACTTTCTTTCAGGTGTAAGAGCTCACTACAGCAGCAAAGATAAATTTTTTTTGCAATTCCTAGTTTTGGTCCCATGAGAGATTACAGGTCCTATGCACACAAAAATAACTCCTCCAGATTCCTGTGTTTTCACTCAAGTGTGATCAGTTCTGCTCTGTTTTAAAAGGAAAAAAAACCAAACCAACCCAAACTTGAATGACAGCATCACTGCAAGTACCTTTTTAAAGACATTGACCCTTACTTTTAGGCAAATAAGGGGCATTGACAACTGGAAACTAGCAATAATTAGTACAAAGAATTTTGGACCTCTGACACTGTGGCTGCCTCATGTTCTTTTTGATTCTCTTGACAGCGAGTCTGTGCTTGCGCCTTGTACAGCTTGGTCAGTAGAAGTTGTTTTAAAAATGGTTTATGAAAACTATATTTATTAAATAAAAACTTTCACTTCTAGCTGAGTCCTTGTTTCAATTATCTATTAGAGGAAAACAGGCCAAAGTAAAGCAAGGTTTGCTGCTCCATGTCTCCAGGCTCATGCAGTAGCAAAGTTAAGGATACAGTCCCTGCAGACAACACACACTTACAGTACCTACATCCCTCTGTGCAGGGCCACCTGCCCAGATCACTGATAAGCATGACAAGCAGCTCTGGCCTCACTCTGCTGCCCACTGTGGTTGGAGAGGCCCCAGTAAAGGGGAAGGGACTAAAAACTAAAACACAACATGTGTAAAGCAGAGAGTTGTCATCCCTCCACAGCTGAGCTCAGCCAGGTGGCCCAGTAGCTGCACCTCAGCCTGGAGCCTACTGTGGGATTTACTTACTGATGAATTCCAGTATGCTGTTGAGGAAACTGGAATGAAGCCCAAACATACCTGAGAGTGCACCTGGTTACCCAGCTACAGCCATCACTCACCCTCTTGTTCCTAACTTGATTTCCAGGGTTCTCCTGACTCCCACCAGTTGTCCTTTCAGCTCTTCAAGGAAGGAGGGTTTACACTTCTATCCTCTGCAGACACAGCACTGTGTTTAGAAACAGCAGTCGTTAACTTCATGTAAAGCATACACAGTGCAGTTGGGCAGCGTTTGTGAATTGGGCCCTTGAAGACAAAGCTAATGGAAGAACTTCCAGAAGCAGGTTGTTTCAGTACCAGTTTAAGTAGTCAGATGTAAGTTTGAGTTACAGCTGTCTTAACAGGCAGAAGCAAAATTCTTAGTGCTTAACTGCTCTATGTGGTACTAAACCAGTCCATTCAGTGTCACAAAGCTAAGGCCTATTTCTCATTAATAAAATTATGAGTATTTAGCTGAGCTCTCCCAAGAGTAGACCACAGAGGACTAACTGGCACCATGAGTTTAAAAACCAAATGTCATCAGTGTACCATATGCAAATAAAAGCTACAGAGACTTCTGGCAACATGGTTTAAATAAAGTGTGAATGACAAAAGTTTATTAAATGCATTCTTAAAAAAAATTATATCTTTTTCTTAAATAAGGATTTCCCAGTATGGATTTCATCACCAAACAGTCATAAGTTACTTATTAACAGTTTTGAGCAATAAAAAAATAAAGTCACATTACTCACGGATGTCTACAGCCATACTGAAACAATGCAGCGTGTGTGGTCTCTTCATTCACGTGCTAGGTCATGGCAATGCAGCATGGCTGGGAAGGAGCAGCTCCATTTGGGAGTTGTAGGGAAGGTGTTGGAGCAGTTCTGACACCTTTTACCCAAAAAAAAAAAAGAAGAAACAAAAACCCTTGCCAATAAAGTATTTAATTCAGCAGACAAGTATTCCATACCTTCCCCCCACTCCCTGCATAAAAGCACGTTCTCAAGCCATCTTACAAAGAACAGACTGAAACAATGCATGAGAAGACTTAGTCATGGCAATTTCACTGGAGCTTTATTGCCTCTGTTGGTAATGAGAGGGATTGTAAGAAGTTACATTTGAACTTACAGAGATATGTAAATGATGTCTTTTGTTTTTTTTACTAAATATAATCTCGAGATTGTTTTATATCAGGGCACTTTTCATTTTGTACATGTTTCATGTATAAAAACCGGTTACAAACTTGGTGTTCACCTCCTTTTTTCTTGACATTTGGCAAAAATTAAACCGGTGCATTTAAGGGGAGATCATCAAATTGAAGACATAAGCACTTACGACTCAAAGCAATCCAAGGAAGCAGCTGTCTGCATTCTTAAAAAAAGAAAAACCAAACCCAAGAAGCCTCACACAAATATATAAAGGAAAAACACATGGCCACATCTGAGCACGTTTCAATACAAAATATTCCCTGTACCCAGGCATTCTGTCCTTACAGCAACACCCTACTAATCAATGGTTCTTTCAACTTCGGGCACCCATTTTGACAAGCTTTTCAGATGCCATCATAGCACAAATAACCCTTTTCTGCAACATAATTAGTCAAAGGTTTATGTATTTCTTTATAATTACACAGTAATTATAAGCATGTAGTACCAAACTGATGACAACACTTAAAGTCTGTTGAAAAGATCTTGCATTCAAAAGGAATAGCCTTTAAAACACCATGGCCTTACACTGCTACCCAGTCTCAGGCTTTTTGGAGGGCAAGTTCTGTAGTGGGATAAAAAGCAAGTCAGTTCTCCTCTCCAAAAGCACCCAACCTTTAACTAACCAATCTGAAACTGGACCAAACCCCTCAAGACAGAAAACAGCACACAGAGACACCGTGCAGAGTTTCCGTCCACTTCCCTCTCCCCCCCTAATTTCAAGTCCCTATTTATATTTACACAAAATTGAGAAAAGGAAATACTGAAAGCAGCAAAACACTTTTTTTTTTTCTTTGTATTACCAATTCCAGTAGCTGGAGGAAGTCTGCAACGTTTTTATGGAATGGTGTTCTTGAAAACAAATGCACAAGAGGATTTTCTTCCAAGTGCTCTGCTCTGGGGGGGCAACTTCAGAGAGCACAGGTTACAATTTTTTAGCAGTTTTAATAGTCAATAATTCTAAAATACTTTTAGCAGCTGCATAAAAGTGTTCTGCTGTTTAGTGCAAGTACCAATTACTCACTGCAAAAAGAACTCTGACTTTACCATGGGATTATCCAGAGCATGGACTTAAGCCTCTATCCTTCCTTGTAACTCTAGTCTGTCTTTTCTCCTGGAGCTTGGCGTTTTCCGGCTTGTTTTACAGAGCAGCTATTTATCATAGCTCTTCACGAGTAACTGAGGAGCAAAAGATCGTGTTTAGCACAACAGCAGCTTGAGAGCTCTTGTAATGTTAAAAAAAAAAAAGGAGAACTCTATCTGATAAAACTTATTCTGAACAAATTAACTTGACTGAGTTAAATGCAGCAAGACAGTTAAGAAGTAGTGATGATCCACAAAACAATTTCAGCAGACGAAGCCAGAGCACTATTTCGTATCTGATCTGTGCTGGCTGGGGAAAGCTTTACTCTTTGTTTCTGTATTTGGCAACCACAGTGATATGTCAATTTAAGGAGAGCTCATGAAAATAATTTTCATAAATGAGTGTCATCCATAATGGCAGTACCTCTGTGTTATAAAGAGTTAACTTTCTTCTCAGGATAAGTTTCAAAGCCTAGATTCACATCAAACTCACCAGCTTCTGGTATGACAGGGCCGTTTGTCTCATCATACCTCAACCATAAAAATTACATGTCTTGATTTAAAATACTGTACTGTGTAGCAAACATTTAAGACAAAATTCAGTATATTCAAGTTTGAGATTTCCACAGAAATGAAAAACCTTTCTTTGACAGACATCATCATTTCAAAACTCTAACGAAATCTGCGTTCCTTAAGAGAATAAGCTAGCGAGTATCAGACTCTATCATGACACACACAGCTCACTGAAGGCCAGCCAGAACATTACACGCAGCTGCTTTAAGTGCACAGTAGTTGTGTCGTACTTCAACTGTTCTCACAGCCAGCTGATGTACAATCAAACCATTCAGATAGGCACCTAGATATCCCAGTGTCAACCGCCTCAGGTTTGCTTGCTTACTTCTGCAGTTGTTTTTACCAGATCCTCCAACTCACTTAGCCAATACCTGCACTCTTCCAGAAAAGAAAAAGACTCATCGGACCCAGTACGCTTAAATATATCACTTTTTCAGGAAGTGCTATGAATACAGTCTTTTGCAGCTAGCCCCAAGTGTATATTTAAGGAGTCTTTTAAAAACTGGTTTGATGTCGATCTGTATAATTCATATGCCACACAAGAGTTGTCTGATGATGACCAGCATTGTGCTTTATGTAAAAAACAGAAACCTCAAAATAATTATTAAGCTTCTAGGACTTACGGGAGATGAAACTAGGGTGGTCCACCAAAATAAAAACCAAAAACAAACCCAAAAACAACCAAAACCCCAAAAACCAAAAATCCATGATGAAATCCACAATGTTGGAATTTTAACGGGCAAGAGTGGTCCAGACTAGAAGAAAAGCCCGAACCACCAGTAGAAGAATGAAATATGATATGGTCCAAGATGTATCCTTAAAGGTTTGTCTCAACCCTCAGCCATATTCTGAGGATTGATCTTCAGTTCAGTCCAGCCAGCAGAAATTGACTGTGCAATTTTCCATTTCAGGTATTTGTACAGACTATGTACACTCTAGAAGGGTCCTTTAGTGCTACACTGTCGTACTTTTTGTCCCAGCAATTTGAGGGCGTGCAAATTCCACAAAGTCATCAATAAGAACTGGCCATGCTCCTAGAAGAAAAAACATCAAAAAGACAAGAACATAAGAACTCAGTTCAACACAGCATTTCTGTTAAAGCTTCAGATCTAAACAATTTTTTGCTTTCCAGTCTTAACAAGGCATAGCTTCACACACACAAAAAATTAAATTTGGTTGTCTTGCTTGAAATTAAAGAGCTGGTGACAAATTTCTACTTCCTTTAAAGCCAGTTAATACACATCCATTTCAGGGGTCACAGAATTGCCAGGGTTGGAAGGGACCTCAAAGATCATCTAGCTCCAACTCCCCTGCCATGGGCAGGGACACCTCACACCAGATCAGGTTGCTCAGAGCCCCATCCAGCCTGGCCTTAAAAACTTTAAGGGATGGGGCTTCCACCACCTTCAGCTTTCTGACCAAAAAAGTGCTGACAAAAATTCTAACTTAAATCCATCCTGGTTATAGTACCACAACTTGACCTCCAGCACAGCAACAGCTGCTTTAAAACTGTTAAATGCTGGATGTAACTTTCCACACTATAAGCAGCAGCATATCTTAACACAGTACAGCATTTACTGCTCGCCATCTGGTTCACATGAATGCAGCGCAGAGCATCCTCGGTGCTACCCAAAGAGCAACATGTGCTCAATTTGCCAGCAACACAGCACAAGGCCTCAGAAGGCTGAATCTGTAACACTAGATAAAAATCCCTCATATTCCTCACAAAGAGGTAGCCAAAATGTACATCAGTGTTTTACATATTACAGGCAGACAAATCCAAAGAGGTCCCCAGTCAAGTGCATGATGGTATGTGAAGGTTAAAAACTGTGAGCCATGTTGTTTTTCTCTCCCCCCTTAAATTATCATTAAATCATGTTTTCTGCCTTTAGTCTTTCTAAACTGCATTTATTTCTTGTGGGCAGCTTGATGATAAGGGAATGAGAACTGTCCTTAATTACTAAAGTTGTAGAGCTTTAGCTCCCCTCCGCTCTGGAAGTATCAGAAGTTTACAGTTTCCTCCACTCACTGAACTGATCTGCTGCCAACGACTGAAGATAATTAGCTGTTCTTGGCTACAGATGGACTGGAAGAGGAAAGATCAATACAGAAGTTTACAAGAAACACGTTAGATAGAGCATTACTTATGACTAGCAATTCCTCTATGCTGTCAGCTTCATCTTCATATTACTACATGTCCACCCTTCACAAACTGAAGCAAACAAAAACATTCTCAGCTAAGAAATGCAATAACCAAGGGACCCTACAAAGAACTGCAGAGGCCATGAAATCAACTGCTTAGTTGAAGATGTCAAGGACTGCACTGAGAGAGAATCTGTGTGTTTTAAACAGACAAGTATCAGGGTTTGTCCAATAAAGAACTAGCACTTGAGCACTTGAGCACAGACAGATGAAAAATGGAAATGGATTTAGGAAAGTTTCAGCATTTCTCTTTTAAAGCTGCAGTACCAAAGAAATGACAACAACATGCACTAGGAGCAGCTCTCACTGAACTTTTGATCAGCAGTGACATTCTAATTAGGCTGTTATTAGACAGCTGTGCCAAAGAAGATACACAGTAATAAAAGTAGCATAAAACACAGAAGTTAATGAAAGAAAATGATATGTTTACCTTCCTCATCATAGTTAGACATATCATCTGCTATCATTGTACTAAAGTCTAGAAGAAGGTTCCAGGTATCCTTAGGAATAGATCTTTTATGGTGTTCCTGTTTGGAGGAGTGGAAAATGTATGTTTAAAAAAATAAATCAATAAAAGACCCTTACAGACATTTGTTTTTACTGTCTCGGACACATCCACAGCCCCAAAACACATTTCTCTTACATACACTATGAAGTGCAGTATCTGAGATCTGGGTCAAAACAATCTATTTCATCTGCTCTGTGAAATTAAACACATTTATCTTCCAAGCTTTGAAAATGTCGCAGTCCAGTTTATGTAAAGAGTTTAACTTACCAACAAAAATTTGTTCCACAAGTCTAGAAATTTAAATCTTCCATTAAGTACTAAATTCCAGTAGGCAATGGCCATTTCTAAATCTGTAATATTAAAATATATTACTTTTTAGAGATTAGAGTTCACATATAGCATCTCCACAGGTATCTAACACTAGATGAACTATATATTCATAAAGGTGAAAAGATTAACCTAAGTGCAAGCACGTGTGGATCCTTCACAAAAAGGCAACCATAAACCAAGTGTCACACAAGTATTTCCACAGAATTAAACAGGTTGGAAGAGACCTCCAGGCTCATCGAGTCCAACCTATCACTTAACCCTTCTAATTAATTAAACCATGGCACTAAGTGACTCTTCCTCTTAAACACCTCCAGGGATGGTGACTCCACCACCTCCCCGGGCAGCCCATTCCAATGCCAATCACTCTCGCTGTGAAAAACTCCCCCCTAATATCCAGCCTAAACCTGCCCTGGCACAGTTTGAGACTGTGTCCTCTTGTTCTGTCACTGGGTGCCTGGGAGAACAGAACAACCCCGCGTGGCTACAACCTCCTTGCAGGTAGTTGTAGAGAGCAATAAGGTCTCTCCTGAACCTTCTCTTCTTTATGACAGTCAAGGCTCCACAGACAATTACTTTGCCTGGACAGAATTATTTGCATCCCCTGGTATAGCACATATCTCTGTAGGACAAAAAAATTTGTAGATTTTGATATCTTCACTCCAATATAGAACTGAAAACTGCCAATCTTAGTATCTACAATATCCAAAACACATGAGGGTATTTCATATCCCTTTAGTTAAAATTCAGTGAAATGCTTCTGTCTTAGAATGCTAATGACCTGAAAATCTGTAGAACTTTGAAGTAATGTTGGCTGTATTTTTTGGTTTTAATATATAAAATACAATTTATACAAAACTAGGTTTTGGGAGATTTCATTTGTAAAGTAGTCTTGCTACAGGTACTCTTTCTGTAATGATTTGGGTAAGTGCTCATTTTTTCCCCCCATCAGATTTCCTTTTGAAAAACTCTCTCAAGTACTGCACAAGCAGATGGGTGATAGTTGGTTTGTTAGTTTTTGGTCTTTTTTCATCTGGATGCAGTTTGGGGGAGTTTCTTTGTTGGTTTAGTTGTTGTTGTTGTTGCACGTTTGTTTTTTCCACAGACTCCTGTTAAGTTCTTGCTTGGTTTGAATCTGTTTCTCAGGACAACTGAGAAATCTGAACTGACACCCTTGAGAAAGGAGGACAGCTTACTGCCTGTCAGGCAAATGTGTGCTGCTGTTAGGACAGACTGGTTAGTCCAGCAGGTAAGGAGAGAGCAACTGGCCTCCTGCTATCTGCCAAAGGATAAACTGGCATGCATTGACTGTTTATTAGTGGCATATGGCAATGTGTTAGCTGATCAAAGGAAGCTATGTATCTGAGTTCTAAATCACTACCTAGCATGGATCTCCATTTCCAGGAACCACCAAGGACCTCAGTACTATACAGCAACCTTACAGAATTCAATATCCAGCATAGAGTACACAGAAGGTTACTTAAGTGGACTCCTCTCATACTTTGCAGTCTACCAAAAGTCTTTCATCAACAATCGTCTTGTGAAAGCAGAGAGAAGGAGCACATTATCAACTGCACCTCAGGAGAAAGAAAAAATCCACAACCCAAGAAAACGACTCCCTTCCCCCAGATGCCAAAATCTTAAGAGGTGCAATCAGCTGCAAACAAAACAAAGCAAGAACTCCGCATTGCTGGAGGGAAGACAGACAGTGATGGGGACAGTTTCTGAACTGTCACCATTGTTCTCCTTTTACAGCCTATGATCTAGTCCTTCTCACCAAAATATTCTAGCTAGCTTCAAACTAGCACAAAAAGACTTCCATTAGCAAAGGTACGAATCAAACAGTGTGTTCACATTGTAGGGACCAAAGAATAACGTTCGTGGAGGATTTCCCAGCAGTTGCAAAGGAGTGTGACTCAGACAAAAGTTTCAAGACAAGAGTTTCAAGACAACAGATTCAAGAAGCAGAGAAAATGTAAAGAGAAGTCACTGCTCCTCAGTAAATAAGCTGTACCTGAAAATGCCAGCTTGTTCAAGAGTGTTACAGTTAGGCATCACTCTTCAACAGAAGATTCAGATACAAAAAAATATTCTCTTCAGCTTTCAACTGAAAGTACTATCTTCTAAACCTGAGCAGATACAAACTTCAGATTAAGCTGATCAGTTCCTCCAGGAAACAGATTGGAAAACTAAGTTTTATTTTCCCGTGATGCGTCAATAGCAGGCATACACAAAAATGCACAATTATCAATCTGCTGCATATCTACAATACACAAACTTCATTTCCACATGCTTGTAGGACCTGGGGACTATTCTTGCAGGTAATCAAACCCTTTGAAAAACAAGTCTCAGGAAGCTGCAACTTCAAACTCATTATGGATGTCTCAACACATAAAGCACAAAGGCCTTAGGACAAACTACATGTTTTAAAAGAAGTTTTATGAAACCACGCAAGTGGAAAGATATCATTTTAGGTTTCCATAGAAAGCGAAAGAATGCTCAGAAAGATCTTCATGGATCGAATGTGAAAGCCAGAAAACACATGCTCCGTTCTGAGATTTGCCCAGAGAGATGCAAGAGAAGCAAACAATGTTTGAGATGAACATCAGCTGAAAGGTATTCTCAAACAATATGCAAATATCACAAGACATCCACAGCACTAACACAGAGGAAAGAATTATGCAGAGGAAACCGTGCCAGAACTGCTACACAATGTTTGGAAGATTAAGCCAATATACATTAAAATCAGTTTGCAAGTTCTTACAAGCAGCTATTTAGAAACTCCAAAATTAATTGCCTAACTGGAAGCACTTACTTTTCTGCACTGAACTTCTCCCAATATTCTCATGCTTCAGGGTTTACCAGAATTATTCTGCCCTATTGTACACTCATGCCTAGAACTGTGTATTCATTGGCATCAAAAGAGCTGGTAAGCATCCAGATTCTAAGACCAGTTCTACATCATTTCCAGAGCTAAAAACAAACAGAAATCTAACCAACTCTTTATACTATATATATGCTATATAGACCTGAGAAAACTATACTTGTCTTTGTCACTGTTAGAGCTTCACCTGGATAAGGCAGCCTCAAGACAAATGAGGAATAAAGCAAGGGACTTAGTTTTCGCTGTCAATTGTTTTTACTGAAGTCTGCTCCATCTGGGACACTCAAAAAGATTTGTTTCTATGTAGGGGGAGAGGAGGAGATTCAGAAAAATAATGCAACATTTCCTTAGTAATATAGAGAAGAAACCAAGGAGGCAGGTACTCCATCATACAGTTCCCTTACTGTCAAGTTTTGAGAAAATCACTTTTTAAATGATCATGTAATTATGGTATCATTCCAATTTGTCATTTCACTTTTACCACCTTACAGAGATTCTAAAAAATATTCCTTGTGTATAACTGTCTGAAGACTTTTGTTAAGTCCTAAAATGTCACGATGGTAACCATAAAAAAAAAACTCCAAACTCAATCCTGCAGCTGTTGGCACTGAAGAACTGACTCCACATTGACATTCTCCATAATCTAACTTCTACCTTCTCACCATTCAATAACTGTTGATATTTTCCTTACTAAGAAAAATTAAAAATAAATAAGCAAAAGCTTATTAATTAAGTCAGAGACTGATCCACATATAAAAGACAATAAAACCAGAGCAGAATGTTCAACTTTTCATAGCACAAAAATGTAAAGCTGGTTCTGTGGCTGCCTGCACAAGGCATGTCCATTGCTGAGAAAAATAAATTCACAAGTTGCCACAGAAGAACTTTCACTATTTTATTTCTTCTTAACTGTTCCACTTTTGACAAATTAACTGTCAGAGTCATAAAATACTGATTATGGCTAATGTCTCAACTACACTGTATAGAAATGAACGTGCATTCTGGTTGGTTCATGCAATTTCTGGGAAGAAATGTTTGTTCCATTATTTTTGCTGCTTTGGCTAGAGATATCTACAGCTTGTTCAGCATGCTCCATCAGGACTGTGGGGTTCTGCCATTATTTTCAATAACTGATTCTTTTATTTCACCTGCTGCACTAATTCAAAGCATAGTGCTGTGTCATAACAAAAAACAGCAACAAAACATTCAGGGAGCTGCAGGGAAAAAAAACCAAACACAATAATGGCTGCAGATGTGCCATTGGTAATAGGTGCCTAACAAAAAGCTTACAGCCCACAATATAGAAATCTATTTGTACTCTTCCAGCTCTGTTTTGCCAAGGCATTTGCAAGTAATTCAGATGTTATAAGCGATTGTACAAGTGTGCTTACAAGGAGATCAGTTTTACAGCTTAAGTTCATCCTGAAAGTGAAAATTCAACCAAGCCGTTCAGGGCTGCAAATTCTAAGTGGTATCACCATGGACCATAATCCACTGTGCTTACTGAGAACTGCACACAATTAGTGAAAGAATAAACCCTCCCTCGTTCAGTTTTGTAGTCTATACAAATGATGCCAATTTTTCAACGCCTTAGACTGACATCTGTCTTCCACAACAGAGAGATGTTCCTGTTCCCAAGGGTGGTTACCTTTCAGATTCATTGGATCACAATAATACTCTCACTTACTGCTTTAATCAGTCACTTCCCACTTTCACAAACAAATGATTAAGAATACATACCTAAACCTTTCTGTCCCGGATTCTTTGCAAAGTTGAAGGTAAACTGATAAAAATCCTTAAATCTTCCTGGCTCTTTCAACTCTTGTTCCATTTTAGGAATCTGAGCCTTCAGTTTTTCTATGCTGTCGCATCTGCATTTTAAAAAAGCACATTCATTTGTCTGTCATTCGTTTTGCTATGAAATATGCATTGTAACAGCATTTATACAGTTTGGTGGAATACACTACGACTATCAAAACAAAATTCAGGAAGTTTTTAAATTAATCAGCACCTATGTAACAATTTCATTTCTTAGTTGTTACCTCTTTTAGGTTTGCAACTGCACAAACTGGCTGATCTATCAAATTCTAAAATCCATAAGATCTTAAGACAAAGGTGATGAAGGCCACTGCACTCTCATCAGACAGAGAAAGCCCAGGTATGCTAGACTGCAACTGGACATCCTTGCTTTACCTACCTGAGCAGCTCTACAGCAACTAACTGAAATCAGCCAAGGCAGGCAGCACTCAAATTTGCCTCCCTGTTCTTGGTCACTGAGCATCTGTCACACAGACAGCAGATGCGGTTTTAGAGACAGACAAGCAACACCGGACTCTGAAAAGTCTCCAAAGTGTGGAAGGACAATGTGCCTGTGAATACCCCAGAACAGGGCTGCTTCATCGTACATTCCAGTTTCTGGCACTGGATTACACCATCAGCACCTAATACTTACTGCACACTTACCCCAGCTCAGTCATTCCATCCATGAATTCCAGCTTTGAAAATTCACACTGTGTTGCAGCTCGAAACTTCCATGCAATGATAAGTACAGTAATGCTGGCTGGGTCAAGAGCTAAATCATCACAAAACTGCTGTATGCCATCTATACCAATTTTATTTTCATCTTGAGGATCTTTAGGATATAAAAGTAAGTATCAAGAAAAATAGGTTTCTGGAAGAGCTCATTTATTCAACGAGTATATTTAAGATAAGCAAACACTTTCACAAAGCCTGTTTTGGCATCAGCCCTTTTAAGTGGATATTTTGAGAACAAAATTAAATTAGTATTTTCCATGGTTAGGCTTCAACAATTGAGGCAGTTACTACAGTAAAGCCTCCCACACAATGAAGTTTGTTATTTTCATTGAGAGACAAAAGCACCACAAACATTTGTTTTCTGCCTAATAACACACATGATATTCTGACTCGTTCTATACACTGGTCCTTTCCCACCAGCACACTTAATTATTGGCATCTTTGGTAAGACTGATCTGCGTACTGTTATAAACAACTCTGCAATGTCCATTTGCAAGCTGGACTGATAAAATATCCAAATCTGCCCATAAACTACTAAATTATTGTTAGTTTTATGCATTTTCTGGAATCACCAGCATGCATGAGATCGGACACGGTAACCTCCGAGAGGAAAGTTACGTTGCCCCATTACCGATTCCAAGTCAGCCAGGCACACTCCTCTTTCCGTGAAGGAATCAACATCTGGTCTGGAAGTGAGATGCTCACATTTCAAGTGCACTAACAAAGATCTACTAATGTAAGCCAACAAACACTTCAGGAAAATGGTATTTGAATTATATACACATATGAAAACTGACAGAAAACGCAGCACTCTGATTTCTTTAAGTGCTAAAACGCAATCTGTTCTACTGTACTGAATCCACTATACTGCTTGTGCTAGGACATCATCGGTTCAATACTAATATGGAACAGATGAAGAGACTTTTTCTTTTCTCTTTTGTTGTGCAACTACCTCGTAATAAGCATAAGGTGAATAAAAATAAGGTAGAATCCATCCTCGGAATGCAACCTTCCACTTTTGGTCAGGAGCAAAATCCTGAAGTGCTCTCCCCAAAACAATCCCCTAAAGCCCAGGTTAATCATTACGGTTACTGACTGTACACCCAATTCTAGTTTCGGACCCTACTTTTGTATAAATTTACATGCATTTAGAGCACATCAAGCAACTGCATATAATCCTTGTGAAGCAGAAACCTACTTAGATTCCTGTTCCAATATGTTTTATTAGTAAACAGAAAAACAAATCTGAAAGACTGGGTTAAGACTTGCCAGCTGACGAGCACAGCTGCAGCGATAGGCTGTAATTAAGAATATATGCACACAACTAGGAAAGAAGCCTTAAAATTCAGGGTACTCACCTTTGTATCTGTTATATAACTGTTCTAACTTCTTTCTGTCCAATGATCCTTTAACACTCTCTCGTATATAAAGTTCAGGATTTTGGAAAAAGTTGTCTGTTGCAACATCTAACTTCCAGTCATTTTGAGAGAGACAGCTCACTGCTGTCTTTTCACTAGATTGTGTGAAGACCATAAACTGACGCACTTTATCCTTCTGCGATGATTTCAACTTGTTCTAGTAAAAGACAGACAATATTGTAACTAGATATGCTTTACTGAAAAAAAAAAACATAAACACCAAAACATCAGTATTAAAAACAGTTTTTTAAAATCAGTACCTTATAATTCCTCTTGTATTTTTTAACAGTGTCTTTATTCTCCACACTAAACATTTTAATGAAGCTGAGTTAAATAAGCATAAAAATCATGCTGGTAAAGCAATAGGAAAGGGGCATTCTTATTGCACATTTGGAATGAGAGCTGAAGGGCATCACAAATTCACAAGCAGCTCTAAGTTGGGACATCTTATTTAAACCAATCCTTGTTTTTTCAAAATTAACAAAACCCCCACATTCTTCTCTTAATAAAGGAGATGTAAGGTTACACCTACCAAAAAAAGAACAGCTGAAATGCCTAACTAAAGTCCAAAATATCTGCTACCAAAATATTTGATAGATTGATTCAACAGATGCAGCAGGACAGCTGGTTTAATCACCATCCCTAAAGGAGGGGCTGGCAGTCATTTAGTCCCAGCTGACCAAACTACTCTGGCCAGCTAGTGCAGGGGAGACCACGTTGCCAGGAACAGGATCTCTCCCTGTGCCTTCTGGTGGCAGCAAGGCACTAGGCTGGCTCATCCATTTCAGAGAGATAAACTACAAAACAACTTAAAAGGCCTTTTTTCCCCCCCCTCCTTTTAGAGACTTTTTTTTCCCCCACTTTGAAGGTGCTCAACCTCGCCTACGTAATTTGCTAAACATTCCTGTGAGGAGGCACTGTCTCCATTTCACAGGTGCAGCAACTGAAGCTAAAAAAAAAAAAGTTAATTTTGCCAGAGGCAGGCAGGGGAGTGAATAGCCAAGGTGAGAGATTGGAATTTCAGGCCTCCTGCCTAGACTGAGACATCCCTCTCTGCCCTAGTGAAAAACTGAGTGGAGAACACGCTGCCAGTAATTTATCAGTGTAAAGGGATACCCCAGGATAATTAGAATAGAATTGTTAGAATATAATCAACCAGGTTGGAAGAGACCTCCAAGATCATCCAGTCCAACCTATCTCACCCAGCCCTATCCAGTCAACTAGACCATGGCACTAAGTGCCTCATCCAGTCTTTTTTTGAACACCTTCAGGGACGGTGACTCCACTACCTCCCTGGGCAGCCCATTCCAGTGGCAAATCACTCTCATTATTTGAAGAGTATTAGTTACACAAAACTGATGGTGAGAATAAAGTAATCATACATACAGCTCCTACACTAAATCCAAATTCAGTTCTAAAGTTCACTCAGTACATTCAAAGTGAAAAGACTCCTAAGGTTATAGTAAACAAGGTTCCAACTTCTAAGTCAGGATTGGATTTCTTACGTGTTGCATATTTCATTTGCAGGTTACTTTGCATTCTAACCAAAAGATCTGTACTCTACTCACTATTCTAATTTCCAAGTGCAGGGCTCCTTCTCAGGGTCAGGGCAGAGGGAAGGTCAAAAAAGTCTCTAAACCTAATAAGCTACCCTCTGCCAACGAACAAGTGGTTTAAGAGTAGCATGAGCTCAAGCTCTTCATTCCAAAGGATAATTAATGTCCAATCACATTATCATTAGAAAAAAAGAACTACACTTCAGAACACAAATTCATCTGCCCTAAAAGTCAGAATCAGTTTTCTACTGCTCGTGGCAGTGAACGTGTACACTGTTATTTGCAATGGTAGTTATCAGATTCAATTGCACATTTAAAAGATACATATATGCAAGCATCACATGTGACTTAAACTAATATTATCTCACATAATCTAAACAGATGAATACCCTTTAAGGTTCATTAAATAAATAAAATCCCCCTCAAACCAGAACAACTCTCTATATACACCATTTAGCTGAAGCCAAAATTTTAGAACAAGCTACAGACTTAAACACTGTGATGTTCATTAGGCTATGCTACATTTCTGTCTGTTGAATATTAGATCTTCTGCTACAAATATGTTTCTGAAAGTCAGATTTTCATAAGTGGTTCCAGGCAAATGTCAAGCCATCAGGGCAGGTCCTGCAAAGCCCTGCTGTTGACGGTTTGTGCATGCTTCAAGTTCATCAGCAGACATTCAGCACCCCACAACACTGAGCTCGAATTTCCACAAAAATCACTGACAAAGTCAGGTGGAACAACTTCCAGAATTTACTAATGGATTTTCACTCATTTTTACTGCTGCGTCACCACAGACTCAGGGGCACTATAGGGCAGTCATACTTGTGACCTTAGCGTTGCCCTATTTTTTTTCCTGACAGAGCTGGTGCCTTTAATCATTAGAGGCTTTGGTTTTTTTTAAACACATACACCTAAGTACGCATAGCTCTTTTACAGCAAGTATTCTATGAAACCTTAAGAGGCTTTGTTCTGCCCTACTCCTACAAGAGTAAACTTGAAAAGAAATGACATACAGCAAAAAGTCATGGTCGGTACCAAAGCCCACGAAAGGTAGTATTCTGTGTGTTATCATATAAAAGGAGGAGGCAGTTTATTACATCAAAAAATCACAGATAAAGTAACTTCTATAACAAAATTTAAATCCTATATATTCACATGAGAACTTCTGTGATTGAAGCTAAATGACAGTAACAATGTAAAACATCTTTAAACAATACACTGAATCTGCCAAGAGTCAAGCAGCTAATGACATTCATCAGTAGAGCATTTGGTAATACAAAAGATGCAATAAATCACACTGTTCAGACAATCTTTTTCTGCAGTAACTCCATTTTTACTGGTCAAATGCAAGTTTATTTTTAGTGAAGAACTGCCAAAGTTCCTTCTTTATATTTCATGAATGTTTCTGCAGAACCTTGCCAACCTGGAGGAGACATTCCACATCCTTAGTGACTGGACAACTCTTTGAAGGCCTACTACAGGACCGCAAGAGACGAAATTACTGCTGAGTTTTTATTATCTTATTATAGCTCTTCTTTCATCATATTAAAAACTTACACTTACAGCAGGAACACTTCTGCACTTTTAAGGGCTATTTGTAGAAGCCAAGCTCTAACAGTCTATTATTGTTTTAAGTGTGCAATACAGAAGCCAGAGCACCCTACAACCTTTAATCTGTATTCATTGGGCAACAAATACCTTACACTGCAATTCGTAACGGGGATGTCCTAAGAGATAGAAGGTGAACTTGCTTTTAAAACAGAGAAGAATTTCTCCAAATTAAAAGCTGTATTATGTAGATTCATAAAACTACAATAATTACATCATTGCAATGAGCACCTGATGCTGTAACACAGATTTTTAAATGAAAATTTGTCTCTCCCTATGAAGTACCAAATTTGGTATTTCTAATTCAATAGTCCTTCATTGATACTTCAGTGAAAGCTTAAAAATTAAAAAATTCCAAACCAATGTAACACACCACCACTCCAAACACCAAACAAAGCATAACCAAGCAAAAAACAACATGAGGTTTTTTCCCCAAGTATATTTTTCTCGTCCCAGACTGAAATTCTCCCTGTTTAGGGGAGTAAGATTTCCCAATGTAGGGATAAAAAGTGCTAGAAATGATCTGTCAACTCTTACTTCATTGTGCTTTTTCCTTATCTTCCACATTCAATTTTAATTCATCTCAAAGATCAGCTCTGCACACTGGTCATCAACATTCTCCAGAGAGCTGATAGCCATAGGAAGGTTCCACTCTTCTGGATAATGCCCATGGGAAACAGTAACAACCCTCATCCTTCACTGCCTGGAGGAGAGAGCTGAGGATTCCAACCAAAACCCTGCTCTTGGACCTTACTCAAAGGTAATATGCAGCTGCCAGTTAGACAAGCAGCACACAGTCAGCTGGAAGTATTACTGCCTAAAACTCCTTATGGTTCCCAAAGAACTACTTCCACTTACTTTTCTAGTCTTTACTGAAGAGTAATAAGGCTTTTTCACCTTTCCCTACCCAGCAACTGATTAGAGATGATCTGGTTCCTGCCAGTTTTACTGCTAACTAAAGGAATTTGAACGCTGTGACATCTGGGCTTTTGTTTGCCAGGACTCGAAGAAAAGCATGCATTTGACAGGTAAAAAGCCTTTCCTAATACAGTATCAACCTCCACAATACCAAGGCAAAATTTTACACTACCTGCACTTAAACTTCAGAAAGAGATCTAGCTGTAGGAAGCACCCTCACACTTTTAAAGGACCCCAGTGACATTGGTTCAAACAGAGTAACTTAAGCCTGCACGCAGAAGCGGGTTGTGCATGCAATAACCCTACAGATCATGACTGTCCTTTCGGTTATGCCTTTACGCAACACTAATGGTCATTCTGGTCATTGACAACACTAATGGTCAAGAGGATACGGCTCCATTACAACGTCTGAATTGTTCCACACTAAGCTGTATTCATTAAAGGAACATAAAAGACACCTGCAAATAACCTCGTTTATTGCTTGCATGCAAAAAATACACAGCTAAAGCTTAGAAGGCAAAACCGTGACTATTTTCCTTTGATAAGAAAACAGAAGTTAATCACAACAGGAGTCTATGAATTACGTATTAATCCACTAACTGTGATGGCATGGATATATACTACCAAAAAAACCCTCACAAAATTCAAGTTAAAGACAAAAGCAAAGTAAATAGCCACTGTAATATAAACAAACATGCTCTGCAGCTACATTTTCTTTTCTACAACAGCTTCTTGAAAAGAGGGCACACACTAAGAACAATTGTCAGGACATTGTTAAGCCTCTGTTTCAAACTGATGTGAATCCACCTGTCTTCAGTGAAACAGAATAAAACTCCAAAACTTAAAAGGTCTGTTGAGATATAAAACCCAAGGTAAAAAAATCTAAGCAACATAAAAATTAAAGTTGCTCTTTACATCTCTAACGTTCTTTTAGTGGATAAAGTAATTTTAGTACTTGCACATGGGCTGAAAGTCTTTCATAGAAGATCAATATATAGCTACCCAGAAGCATGCAGTAGTCACAGTAGTGTTTTAAGGTAATTCATGTTAATCTTAGAGGTGAAGGAAGCACCAAAACGAGCCTTTTCCAACTAAAAAATTACAAAATAAAGCTGTCAGTTGTTTATGATTCCCAGCTCTGGTCTGGAGCGGAAGCTCTATTCAGCTATTAGAAGCTGCATTCATACCTTGCTATTTTACTCATGTTTCATGGTGCCAATGCAAATACAAGACCTACATGATAAATTTCACACCTTACTCTCAGAGTAGTTCGTATTCCTGAATAATTTTTTTCATGGCTCTACTTAAAAGTGATTTTCCAGTGTAAGTTCAAAGGGTTCTCTAGTACACTAGGAAAGGAAACAAGATCAAGCACCATCTTGTCTAGCACTCAGACTACTCCATTCTAAGTATAATGCCAAGAATCTGCAAGTTTTACTATGGAAGAACCAACCCCAAAACTATTTAATATGAACAAACTGCTACAAGCATGAATATCCACCATACCAAACAGCCTTGCACAACAGCTTGTTGAGTTAAACACCACATAACAATGTCATGAAGTACAATAACATTAGACAGCGTCAGATGTGACATTCTTGTAATCCTCATTTTTTACGACTTCCTGTCACCTGAGGTTTGCAGTAGTAAATTACATTATTTGTCAGCACAGAAATATTCTTCAGAGAACTCAAACTGGATAATGTAATAGTGCAAGTAGAGACCTTGTTAGCAATTTGTTCCGGATAAAGATATGGCTACTCACACACTTGTCTTGATTATCACACATAGTCCTAAATTCATTTAATCATTGAGAATAATACAGGTAATATCTTCTCTTCAGAGAAGATGACTTAAGAGTGTAATGGACTAGTCTGATGCTCTGTTTTGATCTGCAGACACATTACTTGTCCTCGTGATGAGATGAAGCAATAACATACTAACAGATAAGATGAAGGAGACCATTTCTATAGCTGCTGCTCAGCTCAAACAAAAAATGTAAGAAAGGTAGATTGCTATCAGCGATCCAAGGACCAGTGCCAGGTGGTGCACCTGAGTACTGGACAGAAAACACTTTTCAAGTCAGCTAAATGGCCAGTGAGCATAAGAGAGTGTTGCAATGGCCTCCCTCCCAGGTATCAGACAAAGACACTTCAAAGCCAGGAAACCTTTGTCCCGAAACCACTGCCTGTAGGAACACTGATGAGAGTCAGTGCCAGAAACGTTCTTAATGGCAGTGCTATGTCGGCAAGCAGGAGCCAAACCTGAGCTGCCGGAGCCTCTAATGTGCCGGACAACCAATTTGGCCCCAGGAACATATCACTGCCACTGGAAGGACTTGCCAGAGCAGTAGTGCATACAGGAAGGAAAATGGCATGTTGAATCTCATGTTTCTGAATTGACATCTTCAGATCTCTGTGAAGAAATCTCCCTATTCTCTCCCCTACCTAAATAGGGGGCCATATATAATCACATAATCATGTCAGTTGGAAAAAACCTCTAAGATAATCAAATCCAACCATCAACCTAACATCACCATGGCCATCAAATGCCTACACATTTTTTCAAACACTTCCAGGGACAGTGACTCTGTCGCTTGCCTGGGCTGTCTATTCCAATGCTTGACCACTCTTTCAGCAAACCTCCCCTAGATTTTGACATACCACAAGTACAGAATCCTATACCTGGGCACCTGAAACAATTCATACCTGTATTTACTTCTTACAACAGCTGCAGCCTGTCATTTAGTCCCAACTTCTATGTCTATGTCATCCTTTCACCTGAGTGCTAAAGCCTGCAAGCACAACCTGGAAAACAGTTGTTTGCATACAGCCTAACAACTATGCTTGGGGCCATGACTAGAGCATTCAGATACTCTCTCCAATCTGATAACTCCCCATCTATCGGTAAAGTTGTGTTCACAGGCTGTATCTGCTAGTCCTTCAGTTAAGTATTTCCAAGAAAACTAAGCAAGTAAGATTCTGCTGTTTCTCACAAAAAGCTGTTCTCACAATAACGTGCCTCATTGTTTCTCTTATGCTCACACAACAGCATTGTTCAATTTAATTTCTAACCACACAGCCAGCCAAGAATATATACATATACATATATGCATGTGTATTTATTTTGCATCCTTACACTAGATATACTGCTAGACAGCTCTAGGTGATTTTTATGGAAAAAAGTCTTTATAAAAGTTGGGTAACATTACTGCTGAAGTGCTACTTTAGAGTCTCTGAATGGCAGATTACGAGACACCTCTACAATCTGAACTTCCCCCAGACTTTGATTTCAATCCCCCATGAAAACTAAAGTGAAGATCTACTTAAAGGTATTAAAATTAAATCACTAGTACCATAGTGATAAGTTTAATAGAGGTCTGCATATAGCACTACTAATTTAAATTCTGAATTTTTTTTTATGCCAACATACTCTATCAGTTAAAGATGTTTTGGTTTTTTTTTAAATATGCTTTTAACACTGCTTTCCAGAATAATATTAACCACAGGTATAAGATATCTTTATACCAACAAGTGTGTCCAGCAGATCAAGGGAGATTCTCCTTCCCCTCTACTCTGCCCTGGTGAGACCTCATCTTGAGTACTGCATTTAGTTTTGGGCTGCCCGGTTTAAGAGGGACAGGGATCTGCTGGAGAGGGTCCAGCAGAAGGCAATCAGGATGATTAGGAGCCTAGTGCACTGCCTGATGAAGAGAGGCTGAGGCACCTGGGACTTTTTAGTCTGGCGAACAGAAGACTGAGAGGGGATTTAATAAATGTTGGCCATAAAGGCTGGTCAATAAAGGCTGGTCAGGCTCTGCTCCCTTGCTCCCTGGGATAGGACAAGGAGCAATGGGTGTAAGTTGCAGCACAAGAGGTTTCACCTCAACGCAAGGGGGATCTTCTTTACTGTAAGGGTCACAGAGCACTGGAACAGGCTCCTCAGAGAGGTTATGGAGTCTCCTTCCCTGGAGACTTTCAAGTCCTGTCTGGATGCACTCCTCTGTGATCTGTGCTAGATTGCGTGGTCCTGTTCTGGCAGAGGTTTGGACTCGATGATCTCCTTGGGTCCCTTCCAACCCCTAATATCCTGTGATCCTGTGAAGTGCACACCAGTGGATCTTAGACTCCCTCCCACAGCCTTCCTAAGACAATACAGCTGCTATATAAAAGTACTACTTCAAACTGTACAGCTTTAGCCAAAGCTGTACAACTTTTGCATAGAGAAAGTCTGGAAGTATGACTATAAACATGTTGCCCTGGGTGCCTAAAAAGTGGTGCAAGAGACTGATATGGACTCTCCTCATTTAAGGCTAAAGGTGCTCCAAAAAAGCAAGTTTTGTTCCAACCAGCACAGCTTCCCTCTAGAAGAGGGAAGGGAGAAAGTCAAGTGAACTGAGTCCACAGCAAATCCTCAGTTATAATGAAAAAAACATCATAAGGAAAACGCAAGACAGATAGGTCCTCCAACACTTATATGAACAGGAGCCTTACCAAAACCAGATTTGCTCCAACATAATCCCAATTCATTAAGAATCAACGTACTCAAGTTTCCCAGTGAACTGACAGCACTTAATGGCCCTGAGCCGCTCGAAATGCCCACAAAAACTTCAAGCAGCCTCTGGTTTCTGGAAGTCCCCTTGCACTCTCTCTAGATACGGTTGGCCACAATACACCTCTATTTACCCCTGTCCCGTTCAAAGGTACCTGACCACTCATACAAAGTATAAGACAACACCTTCTCGCCGTGAGAAGGCCAGACAGACCTTCGCGGGTCGAAGGCCTCCGTGGAATCCCGGCGCCCCCCACCTAGGCCCCGGCGCTCGCCCCTACACAAGAGCAGCCTCCGGCTTGCCCCGCGGCCGGCGGCCCTGGCCAGCCGCACCACCCTTCACGGGCCCCACACACCCTCCCCACCATGCTCGTTAGGAGAACCGAGGAGCCTATGGACCCAGGACATCACACCTCGGCTGCGGTGTCCCTGGGACTGGCCCGTTCGCCCCTCTCGGACACCCCAGCCTGTCACGACTAGGCCCCAGCTGCCCCTGCGGCGCCGCCGCAGCCGGCCGGCCCCGAGGCACCGGGCCGAGCCGAAAGGCGACTCGAGAGGACGCTCACCATGTTGAGGACTGTGCAGGCCTCTTCCCTCCCGGCTCAAGCGGAGACTGAGGGCGTCGGCGGCAGCAACGGCTTCCTCCGGCGGCAGCAGCTCCCGGCTCCTCACGGGCCCTTCCGCCGCCTCCCGCTCATGCGCAGTGCGCCGCATCCCCCGCGCGGGGAGCCGGCGCTGCGCGGCAGCGGCGCAACGGGCGGGAGCGTGCACGGGAGACGGCCTCTGTCCCGGCCGTGCTTCTCCGGGAGGGGCTGGCGACCGCAGCGCGGTTGTTGCGGCTGCGGAGCGAATGTCGTCCCACGCAGCCGAAGTGGGGGGAGCCGCACCAGGGGTGTCGGCCCTAGGGAGGGGAAAGCAAAAACACCGCTGCCCTCGGTGTTATTGCGGATTGGGGCGAGGAGAGGCGCTGCTGAAGGAGCTGCCAGGTGCAGCGGGAAGGCGGCAGGGGCCGCCCGCGGTTCCCGCTTCCTTCGCATCCACCTCTCCTTCACCCCCATCTCATTACCCCAGGGCCCGTGATCAGTCCCTCGTCTGCTTTCCTACCCGGGAAACTCTGAACGTTCGTTCTTCTCAAATACCCCAAATGCGAACACTTTGGGAGGGCTCGATGTGAACACGTGCGGCGGAACGACCCGTCCCAGCTACGCCGGGCTCGCAGGGGTTCCACCGTGTTTGTCAAAGGCGGGCCTGCGCAGATGGAAAAAGCCCCTGGGCTTTCCAGGGTGGATTCGCAAAGGAGGCAGAAGACTTTGGCTGAGCAGCCACGGAGACCTGGGGAAGGCTGAAGGCTCACGGGAGCAGTTTTACAGGCATTTCCGTACAGGACCACTTCCACGCTTCTGAGGTTTTGTTGCTAGAGGTTGTGCTCCCTTTGGCAGAGCTTTTGCCTCCCATCTGGCCTTTTTTGCAACAGCATAGATGTACCAGCAAAAGAAGTTGTAAGGGTTAAATCACACTACGTACCAGTATCCCTAGACAGTTATTTTTCCCGTGAAAGCTTACTCTACCTACTGCAGACTTTTGGCAGCTGATGTTTAGGAAAGCAGAATATTTTCTGGTAAAACAGTGGTGGCAAACTACTAGTTTGAAGGACAAAGGTTTAAGATATGCTTATTCTTCTGCTATTTCCTGCTGAGCTAGGAGCTATTAAGAAAGCTTCTGTATTTATACTACATGACTGGTATGACCGCACACATCACAAGGCAATCAGGACTTCAGAAAGCTATCCTTCATGACGGATGTCCAGAACAAGGGGACACAGCCTCAAGTTGTGCTGGCAGAGATGTAGACTGGATGTTAGGAGGAAGTTCTTCACAGAGAGAGTGATTTGCCATTGGAATGGGCTGCCCAGGGAGGTGGTGGAGTCACTGTCCCTGGAAGTGTTCAAGAAAAGACTGGATGAGGCACTTAGTGCCATGGTCTAGTTGACTGGACAGGGTTGGGTGCTAGGTTGGACTGGATGATCTTGGAGGTGTCTTCCAACCTGGTTGATTCTATATGTTTTTAGAGAAAGGGATCTGGATCCTGTCTCAGTTTCACTGAAAATCAAAGCGAAGCTTAGATGCAGTGTGAGGAGTTAAAGTGGTACTTGGACAAAAGAATCAAGCCTGTCCTGTGAAGTGTCCAGTTGTACTGGTGTTCTGAAACAGTAAAATTAAGAGTTGTCTTGGTATGAAGTATACAGAAGTATGTGTGAATTCAGCTATCATGATACACTAATTGCCTGTGTGAATTCAGCTATCATGAGACACAATTTGCCTGGATACCTTGAACCCTGCTGAAAAGTATGTTTTTGAAACCGAGGGTGGCTGCAGAGTGGCCAGTATAGAAAGTCATGAACACTGCACGCAAGCCTGGTCCGTGTGAGCCATGGCAGATAAAACAAAGCCAAACTTGAAAATCTCTTTCATAGAGTTAGCTAACTGCCATCACTGTAACATGCAGTGACAGCTCTTCTGCAACTTGAGGACACAGTTTTAGACCTCCTTGAGAAGTACTGCAACATGTAACAATAACTTGAGACGACCTTGAATTGCAGTAGATCCTTCAGGACAGAGATGGGATTTCTCAAGGGGCTTTTCTGTAACGCAGGGTCTGTTAGGGCGTTTCTGTGTGTGTGTTTGGGGGCACACTGTTTCTGTTTAGTTTTACCTATCCTTTTAAATGTTCTTCATAAAATTCCTCAAAAGAATGTTGAAAAAGTACTTTTTGCTTTCATTTTACTTTTTTTTTTCATTGACTAAAGTACTAAAATTAGTTTTTAACTTGCTCAAGTCTATGAAAATAAGATACTGAAATCATCATGGCTCTTTGTTTTCAAATGAGTTTTAGGTTAGATTAAATTAATAATAAATTAAGGCCTGATGCTACAAATATTTAAGACCACAAAGAACTGCACATGCAAGAGTGTTCCTAAGCTTTAAAGGGGTGCTACTTGTATCAGTAGACTCGCAGGTATTATCTAGAAGACCGACTTGAAAACATTACTTGAAAAATTCACTGCTGCTGTAACTTTTAGTTCAATCCATTATTGTCATGTTCTCCCTGGGTTACAAATAAGCAATTTTTAAATTAGCTGCAGGTCTGGTGGGAATTCTTCTTAGTACATTCAGAAATTGTTCCTGCTGTACCCAGGACGTTTGGATTCTGCTCCCAATTTTGACTAACTTGTGATTTGATCTATCTACCTTACTAAATTGCTCTATATTATGAACTCCCACTGTGTAAGGTATATATGGGGTTCTTAGCAGGGCAGATAAAAATGGATGATTCAGTGATGTGCAAGTGAAATGTAAAAAACAAATACAAAATGCAAAGCAATGCTGTGCCCAGTGTGCATGCTACTGCTTTGTGGTTGGTTTTTTTGTTCAATTTTTCAGTTATGAGGTGAAACTACATGAGAAAAGCAGTGGATTCCTAGTGCCGTTAAAGTTCTAACTCTAGAGCTACTCATTTTAGTGGGATGCTCTTCATCTTGATATCCAGAGTGCTTCCACAGGTATGTCTGAATTGCCAGAGCTCCTGGCTACTGTGGTCAGACTATGTGGTGTCTCAGTCTGAGCCAGGCTGATTAGACAGTCCAAGTTATCTTCTCTGTACGTGGCACACTGCAGTAGGCATATCCTGCACAGCACACACTTCAGGACATAGTCAGATTGCCCCAGTTCCACTCCTGCCCATATGCTGGCTGTACATCTGCAGATGCAGATCTGCATTTCAGCGACGTGTGTGCCATCTGAATCTCACCCTTACCATTTGTAAGCAAAACCAGATGTTTTATAAAGAAAGAGGTACCATGAGTCTGCCAAAAGGTATAAGTAGATACTCAGAGTAGGTTGGTTAAATTAAGCTTGTTCCACATTGAGTTCTGTTGAGCTCCGTGCAGGATGGCACACCACGTCAGACCAGCGATAAACAGCTCTGCTATTTGTAAACGTCAGGCAGCGATTAGGACTAGAAGGAAATGCCCATTGTGCAATCTCCACACAGAGTAATCACTGTGACCACAGTAACACGATGACTTGTATAATTTATGGTAAGTATGACACACTTGCTTTGTTTTGTTGTGTGAGCCAATGCTGGCTTATTAATCTCATGTGAACCCTAAGAGAACCAGTCAGAGAGTCTTTTTAAACCGAGTGTGTTAAATGCGCAGTTCTGAATGTAACATCGATCTGGTTTACACGGACTTGAGCTCTTTTGTGAGCAGACAGAGAAGCAAGTCTCACATTAAGTCACTGCAGAATCCAGTCAGTGTAATCCCCTTGGTGAGAACTTCCACTTACAGCACTTTCTGAGGAAGAGGCCCAAACCTTTATGAAGGATAGCAATAACCTGGAACAGCCTGGCCCAGAAATGTCTTTCTGACATCTTTCTGTCAGCTAGTTTATGCTCTAGAAAGTGAAACCACCAATTCATCTTCCACTGATAACTTACCCATAAAAGTGACTATGACTATGGTCCTTTGGCCACAAACACTAACCATGGTTAACAGAGAACCAAGTCCTATAAACTATCCTGCACAAGATTTAATTCCCACTCTAAAGGCATTAAATTCCTTAACATCCACAGCAGCCAGCCATCCACTCCTATCCCACTGTTGAGCTGAGGTGGCTGCAATGTTTGTCCAGAACAATGATACTATTTTTTCTGCACTAAAAGAAGCACTGAGGAAGTAGGCAGTCTCAGTCTTCTTATGGGTGTCTAAGCAATCGAACCTGTAAACTGACATATCACCAACATCTGAAGATGGCTCTTAATAGGTTGCAGGGAAGGGTGTTCACCTTCTATTAAGTTATAAATCCTTCCTGCATTAGACAAGAGGTTAACAAGTTACAACACTCAGTTTAAGGCACTGTTAGAAGCTGAGTTCTACATTTCAGTATCTCTGGGAAGGAGCACAACAGGTTTGTGTAACAGAGTCAGGTCGGTGAGTTTAAGAAAGTCTGAATTTTTTTCATATACTTAACTATACCCTGGCAGGCCTGAATAAACTAAGAGTTTCCAGGACACTTGTCATAGAATCAGCCAGGTTGGAAGAGACTTCCAAGGTCATCCAGTCCAACCTATCAACCAAACCTATCCAATCAACCAGACCATAGCACTAAGTGCCTCATCCAGGCTCTTCTTGAACACCTCCAGGGACGGTGACTCCACCGCCTCCCTGGGCAGCCCATTCCAATGCCAATCACTCTCTCTGGCAACAACTTCCTCCTAACATCCAGCCTATACTTCTCCTGGCACAACTTGAGACTGTGTCCTCTCCTTCTGTTGCTGGTTGCCTGGGAGAAGAGATCAACCCCCACCTGGCTACAGCCTCCCTTCAGGTAGATGTAGAGAGCAATGAGATCACCCTTGAGCCTCCTCCAGGCTGCACACCCCCAGCTCCCTCAGCCTCTCCTCACAGGGCTGTGCTCCGGTCCCCTCACCAGCTTTGTCACCCTTCTCTGGAGACGTTCCAGTACCTCAACATCTTTCTTGAATTGAGGAGCCCAGAACTGGACACAGCACTCAAGGTGTGGCCTGACCAGTGCTGAGTACAGGGGAAGAATAACCTCCCTTGTCCTACTGACCACACTGTTCCTGATACAGGCCAGGTTGCCATTGGTCCTAGCCATGTGGGCACACTAAATGGACAATACCCAGGTGTTTTTTGGAACTCAGAAGTACTGAGATATGTACAATAAAATCACAGCCCTTTCAGTAATACAAACAAAGAAATGAGAGGGCAATAAGAATTGGGATAGCTAGTTAATATTTATGAGCTATGGGCATTTCTTTAGTTTAGAACTTCTGTAAACAAAGTATGATCTTTGTGGACAGAATGACTGGAAATTTCCCCAGCTTTAAAGCAGACAGTGCAATCATGGCAATGACTTCACAATTAAAACCTACACCTTTGAACTATAAGCAGCTTTCCACTCGCATTACAAAGAATTATGGATGATTTCAAGAACCTAGGAGACCAAGGCACACAATTATTTCCCTATCACAGTGATTTTTTTTAAACATATGGGTCATTTTTAGTTGTTCACTATAATAAAAACAAGCCATTCCAATTCAGGGCACAAAGTTTTCTATTAATAACACAGTAATTTGTGTTACATGTGGGCAGGGTAGAGCCTTAGGGGTAAAACAGTCTGTAAAAGTAATGCAGACATACAAAACAAGAGTAATGACTCTTGCCTCCTGTCATACATCTCACACATCTAGCCTTTTCCACTCCTCATACTGGTGTAACAGCAGACTGGGTTTTGGGAGCACACCCACACAAGCCAGCCAATATTGATTTTCTGACACAGAAGTGGCAAACTGTAACCTCTGTGCCTGCGACTAGCTATCTGCATCAATACAGTGGGGCAGATCTGAAGGAAAACATGCATTGGCCATATCTGTATGCAACAGTTCTGGTTTAAAATTGGGTTATTCTAGTTCCTTTTTATTTTCTGGCTTCTCAACTCTACAGAGATTATGTCTTATGTTTCCGGGATGCTTAGCACAGGACACTGAACATGTGGAGTCTTTGGCTGCAGTTGTCACATCAGTGTTTGCGTGTGCCAGTGCACACTGATGAGTAAATCAGTACAGCCCAGAATGAGATGTCTTTTCCTTTTCACAGAAGCAAAAGAGGGAAGCAGCTCTCAGCAGTAGTCTTTTAAACCAGACTCTGGTGCTTTTAACATCTCTGGATGACGCATTTAGTGCCATGGTCTAGATGATTGGACAGGGCTGGGTGCTAGGTTGGACTGGATGATCTTGGAGGTCTCTTCCAACCTGGTTGATTCTATGATTCTAAGATTCTTGCTTTCCCTACTTTTTAAGTTAGTAGATTAGCTGCCATTCAAAGGGATCAATTGCCATTTCAAGAACAGCTTTTTTGCACCTGAACTGTTTATATGGAAAACAAATTAAAGCTAAAACCAGCTAATTTCAAAATGCAGTAGAGCTCTAGACATGGGTTTTACCTGCTTATTACTTCTATAATAAAAAAGGGAAAACATGTGTGGTGTGTATTCAACCAGAACACCCATGTTTAATATAATCAACAGGCTTTAAGCCAACAAATGTCAGAGGCTGAGTGAACTGGGGTTGTTTAGCCTGGAGAAGAGAAGGCTCAGAGGTGACCTCATTTCTATCTACAACTACCTGAAGGGAGGCTGTAGCCAGGTGGGGGTTGGTCTCTTCTGCCAGACAACCAGCAACAGAACAAGGGGACACAGTCTCAAGTTGTGCCAGGGGAGGTATAGGCTGGATGTTAGGAGGAAGTTCTTGCCAGAGAGAGTGATTGGCATTGGAATGGGCTGCCCAGGGAGGTGGTGGAGTCACCGTCCCTGGAGGTGTTCAAGAAAAAGCCTGGATGAGGCACTTAGTGCTATGGTCTGGTTGACTGGATAGGTTTGGTTGATAGGTTGGACTGGATGACCTTGGAAGTCTCTTCCAACCTGGTTGATTCTATTCTATATTGCATTGCTTTTAGATCCCAGACTCTCTTCTCTCAAGAAATACAATCAGTCCATGTAAAAATAAACTCTGAAGCTTCAATTATGAATTTCTGCAGTACTGATTTGGACTAAGATATTCAGTAGTATTACTTTTCAAATGGAATTCTTATGCAGAAAGCTATGCTCCAGTATCATAAGGACACAAAGTGCATTTTTACCTGTGAAGCACTCCTGTGTAAAAAGCTATTGTTTTCAACATAATTGTACAAGCAGTTAATGTATTTGTTAAAAAACATACCTTGTGCAAAAGCTGTAAACTCAGACCTTAATCCATTGCTACCGACTGTTCAGTAAACACATTCTACGCAGCATTGCTGAGCTTTCTACAAATAGAATGGAACCAAATAATTCCTCAGCTGACTGAACAGCAGAATAATTATCCATAGAAATGAATATACTTGTGACAAGTGCATTGGCTGAGAAGCCCTTTCATTTGCTTTAGTAAGAGTACTGTGCTCAGATCAACTATTTTTTTTTCACTGACTAAACACTTGAGTGTTCATTCAGGCTGGTGAAGGGCCTGGAACACAAACCCTATGAGGAGAGGCTGAGGGAGCTGGGGGTGTTTAGCCTGGAGAAGAGGAGGCTCAGGGGTGACCTCATTGCTGTCTACAACTACCTGAAGGGAGGTTGTAGCCAGGTGGGGGCTGGTCTCTTCTCCCAGGCAACCAGCAACAGAACAAGGGGACACAGTCTCAAGTTGTGCCAGGAGAAGTATAGGCTGGATGTTAGGAGGAAGTTGTTGCCAGAGAGAGTGATTGGCATTGGAATGGGCTGCCCAGGGAGGTGGTGGAGTCACCGTCCCTGGAGGTGTTGAAGAAAAGCCTGGATGAGGCACTTAGTGCCAGGGTCTAGTTGACTGGATAGGGCTGGGTGCTAGGTTGGACTGGATGATCTTGGAGGTGTCTTCCAACCTGGTTGATTCTATTCTATTCTTTCTATTCTATTCTATTTTGCAATCATCATGAAGACAGAAGCTAGGACATTCTGATCACTGGGTCGTACAACCATTACAAGAAAGGATTCAATACACATTGGAAACTATATTTTTTATAGTTCACTAGCAGACATATGTACTTTATAAAGGGTAAAAAAGTTAACCTTGCAAGTAAAACTAGTCCACATCTGAAATTAAAACTTTACCAGCCAGCATGGAAAACAATTATTTATAAACCACTCTGTCCACAAATTTTACTGTGTTTTGATTACCACCAGCCTCACAGGAGGAAACACAGCCAAATACCTACTATGTGACTTGCCTGAAGTCACAGTGGGTGAGTCAGTGGCTGAATTAGGAACACCATCCTGCTCTCTTGCATTCCACTTCCCTTGACTTAACCACTGATTCAGCACCATCTCAGGCTGCACATCATAGATCTTCACTGCCTGCAAGAGTGCAAGAGAGACAGAGATCCCCAGGGGTGATCATTTATGAAGGGCTGTCACTTTGGTATGGTAGCATCCACACTACCAAACAGAATGTAGCTGATATCACAAGCTGACCAGAAAGCTCATCAAGAGGGTTACTGTCTGATCCTGTTCCAGAGAAGCCATAGTCTGGGACATTAACACTCTTGCTCTTTCCTATTGACTATCAACTGTGGCTGAACTACCTATTTTGTGACCAGTCCCCTCTCTCCTCTGGCAGCTAGAGTAGATCACTACAATTAGAATAAGCACTATGTGAAAAGGTATACTGTTAATTAGTAGTTGGCAGAGATTATCCTTTTAGCTCATAAAATATTGCATTTTAAACAATTATAGATTTTTTCCTTTTCTTACCACTGCCTCTAATTCTTCTACCACCAGTTTAATTACAGCTATGTTGCTATCAGAGGGGTCTTATCAAGTCCCATTTATAATAAAAGCAACTGTAACAAACAGAACATTCCTGACTATTTTGTACATTAAAATGCTGGGTTACAGGAACAATCTACCTTTAATAATTCTTTGTGCCTCTCTAATTTCAATTAAATCACATTGCAGCGAAGCATTTCAAGGGTGCAAATTCTCAGTGCCTTCTACAAGAGATTTTATTCTGAAATAAATAACACCATGGCTATCTGAAAAAAATCAATCTCAGTGGAAACCTACAGAGAAAAGACCTAACAGCTAATTTTCAGAAGTGAGGGAAAATTGAAGCTGGTAATTTTTTTTTTGTCTCACTTCATTCCTAAGGGAGGAAGACATTTTGTCAGCTTCCAAGGAGCATGTTCTTGTTTTGCTGCCTGGCTGAAGCAAGCAGTGCAGACTGAGTGGCCAGAGAACCTCATGCTGTGAGTTTTAATGTTTTCCTGCAGATTCAGTGTAGGAAAATAGGTCTAGAAACACAGCAATATCAGGAAGGAAAAAAACTAGTAAATGCCAAGCTGCAGTGTGTCTCTTCAGGCCTGAGATCATGTTTCTCTGTGTAGAATCCATTTTTAGATAAAACAAGTCACTGAACTTACCTGCAGTGAAACCCATTATGACTGTCTGGATTACTGCCTCCTAAATGTGATCTGCAGATTGTGTTCTGTCAAGATATCAGATGATGATACAGGAACAGTTGCTTAAAACTCTCTAATGCATAAACATAAGCAACCAAGGAAGGAATGAAATGGAGAAAACATGAAAGCAAACATTCCAAAATCAGGTGTAGTTTTTATTTGGCCATAAATAAAAATCACTGTGGCAACATGCTACAAGATGATCACTGGAGTGGAATTTTTTGTTAGGTGGCCATTGGATTACAAGGCAAACTGAAAACTCTGTGCTTTTAATATATAGACCATCCAGAGCCATTCCTCCTCCTAGTTTTTGTCTGCATTGCAGGCAAGACTGCACAGTTATAGAATCAGATCAGAAAATTCTCTGTGACGTTGTACATGATATTGGCTAAGTATAAGAATCCATTTACACAGATGCAACTACAAGTTTGGGACCACTGTAGCATCTCTGTTTGCTCCTTCCTGTATTATAAATCATACTTTTGTCTTAAGTATATCAAAAGTTCGTATCGCAAGCAGAACTTCACTAAAATGTGAAAAAGAATTTGCAAGTTTGCAACAATTCAAATGTTGTTTGGGTTTTTTTTTTTTTCCTTTTCCTGTTTCTCTGACATTTGTCTCTGAGACAAATTAAAATACATTTCTGGCAAAAGATCAGTATGCTGCATCTGATAAATATTTTCTTTGCATATCAAAAAAATTACCAGATTTCCCCTCTATCACACTGCAGATAGAAAACCAAATCGTTGCTATAAAGATTTTGGTATACCCCACTGCAGCCAGTAACATACCAGAACGAGAACAACATGGGGAAAAGTAATGAGGACTTTGAAGTTAATATTTCATTTTGGCACACTCCTGAAGTATTAAATAAGCTTATCATCATTCTGTGCTACTACTTCATGTTTAAAGATCAAATGATATTTTTGGAAAGCACTTATGCTCCAACTTTGATTAGTGTAGCAAATGCTAATAACGCATCTGAAAAATGCTTTGTATCCAATATTTCAAGGTATATTAATTTTTGAAATGCAAATTTTCACTACTCAGTGAAGTAAATGGGGAAAAAAGATGCACCAAAAATGACAGAGAGGGATCCTGGGCTAAGGAGCAACACTAAACTCCTCACTCAGGCAAAAGAAAATAAGCCATAAATAAGAATTTTGCTGGAGAAATTAATTCAGGAAAAAATTGGCACCTCTCAGACTTCCTTCATACAAATGCTTTCAGGGTGGAAAAAAGGCAGCTGTGAATGCAAAAGTAGGCAGGAGAATCCCAGCTGTGGATAACTTACAGTCCTTCTGAACTTCTCCCATCCAGCCTGATGCCTTTTCACAGGCAAATGAACAGGCCACCGAACAACAATCACAAGGGCCCACAAGCTACATATACGATTACAGTGTAGTGATATCCACATTTCAGTAAAGTCAGCATAATTTCCAGTCAAACTATCCAAGAAGTGCAGAGGAAACCAATTCCCCAATCTATTATACAAAACAGTTCACTGAAAATACGAAGAAATCTTCTCCTGAGAGAAAAACTGGAAAAGTAGAAAACCATAAAATGCATCTTCCATGGATTTTACTTTGCCTCAGCCTCTTCATCCACAAATTCAACTAGTGGAGCATGTCTATTGGCCTGGGCACCTTCTTGGAAATTGACCTTCTTTATCACTCCTGCCTTTGGAGCCCTTATGGTATGCTGCATAGAAACAGATCAATAGTGAACCAGCAGAGTACTTCTTTTATTGTCCTTCCCTCCCTCTCTCTCTCTCCAGCAAATGCTAACATTACTCTTGGGTGCAGTCAGAAGAGAAGACACTTCCTCTAACACATGTATTTATTTTAAACCTACTTTTAAAAATGATACCCTATCCCAAGTTTTATCTTCTCATCAATATTTAGATAGGTATACTGGGGACAAAAATGCTGTATGATGTTCTATTTTGAAGCATGAACAGCTGAATGTTACTTCACAAATACTTTTTGTTATCATAAAAAATGCTAGGCAGGAATAATGCAGTTTTAGTCCAAAATGTTAATTGTATGGCAGATCTGTATCCTTAAGAGGAATTTGCAGATTTACTAAATATATTTCTGTTTGCTAACCAGGAGGGGTCTTTATTGAACAGCTATTTGGCAAAATATTCCAGGCACAAATACTGGCTGGGCAAATGAGTGGATTGAAAGCAGTCCTGTGGAAAAAGGACTTGGGGGTATTAGTGGATGGAAAACTGAATATGAGCCAGCAAAGTGCACTCACAGCCCAGAAAGCCAATCACATCCTGGGCTATAATAAAAGAAGTGTGGTCAGAAGGTGTGGTCAGAAGGTTGAGGGAGGTGGTTCTGCCTCTGTTACGCTCTCCTGAGACCCCACTGGAATTACTGTGTTCAGCTCTGGGGCCCCCAGTGTAAGAAGGACATGAATCTGCTTGAATGGGTCTAGAGGAGGGCCATGAGGACAGCCAGGAGACTGGAGCACCTCCCCTGTGAAAACAGGCTGACAGAGTTGGGGGTGTTCAGCTTGGAGAAGAAAAGGCTTCAAGGAGACCTTACAGAGGCCTTCCAGTACTTACAACGGGATCCACAGGAAAGATGAGGAGGGACATCTTATCAGGGAATGTCGTGATATGACAAAGGGTAATAGAGGAGGATGACAGGACAAGGGTTTCAAACAGAGAGGGGAGATTTACATTAGATATAAGGAAGAAATCTGTTAGTAGGAGGCTGGTGAGACTCTGGAACAGGTTGCTCAGAGAAACTGTAATGTCCCTTCCCTGGAGGTGTTCAAGAACAGGTCAGATGGAGCTTTGAGCAACCTGGTGTAGTGGGAGGTGCCTCTGGCCATGGCAGGGGGGTGGAACTAGATGATCTTTAAGATCCCTTCCAACCCAAACCATTCAGCAATTCCATAAAAATCCAGATGAAACACAAGCACAGCTACTAGTGGCAGTAAGGGAACAGCATGTTTACATACTGATCCCCAAGCAAGGCTACTTGTTATTTTATCAGGTTAGTTTTCCATCAAATGTTTGTTTCTCAGTAGTTTTCTACATAAAGTTACACTAATATCAAACCTTTTAATATCACATATTAAATGAACACATCTCAGCAAGGATTCATTTAAATAATAATTTGCTTTTTAAATGTTACATTTTATATTTCAATAGCACTGCAAACTAAAGAAAACAAGTCTGATACTGTAAGTGAGGTATGAGCTGAGGAAGCAAAAACATCTAGTAGCCAACTGCAAGGAATTTTGGGTTCAATTTTTTAGTGCACAGTTGTATTTAATGTAGTATTTAATGTAGTTTTAGTGACATTTATAAAAGGGTATGATAAAGGAAAGGCAAATTTGCTCATCAACATTAATTCTGCTAGCACAAACTTAAGTTTAAAATAAACTAAAAGCCAAACCAAACCACTTCAGGCTACCAGAAGTATAGTTCAAGCAGTCAGAGCCATAATGTGACATGATATAATGGTCAAAATGCTGGAGGAGTGAATGCCACATGGACAGTTACAGAAAAAGTATTTAGTGTAAGCCTGGCAAGTGTTTAAGTAAAAATAAAAAGTTTCTATCAAAAGGTAATAAACCTGAGTATATTTACAAGATTACCATTAGGTACATTTCTACATGAAGTGACTGCAGGTACTACACATGCTGATGTCACAGTAGATGATAGATTTAACTAGTTTTCTGCTAGGCAAGTGAAAGGAGGGGCAAAAGGGGGAGAGAAGGATTGACAAAGCGACCCAAATGAATGTTCAAACATCTGCAGAACACCACGGATTACATAACCATAATTTGTTAATAACAGCAAATATAATCCTCTAAAATCTAGTCAGACACTTGTTTTACAGCCTCTGCAGGCTGTACTCTGCACTATGCTTCAATAATGTGAACACAATTATTAAATTCTGAGCAGATTTGCATTTTCTCAGTAATTAAAACCTTGTATTTGTCACTTACCTCCATTTTCATTGCTATCATAACCATTAAAGGGTCTCCAGCCTGAACCTTATCCCCTGCTTTCACAAACACCTACAATTCAAGAGACAATTGGAAAAAAGTCATACATGTCTCTACCAGTAAAAATCATCAACTGGGCCTTAAGCAGCACAATCCACTAAGTGATTGTGATTTTGCAAAACAGCCTCATAATATTTGTATTATTGCTGAATTTGGTATCCAAGTTGTCTAGGGACTATGAGGTTACTGAAAGAAATTTAGTAACAGTTAAGGGGATGACCAGGAAGCCATTTAGGTATCAGAGAAGAATTGCTAGAAGAGACAATATATATTCTACAGTTTCTGGGCTTAGAAACTTCTATTTTGAAAGAGAAAGTTGAGAGCCTCCTCCTGGATACAGCCTCTGAGTAGTGTTGGAAACAAAATCCAGGGAGAAGCTTGCAGTTTTTTCTACAATAACTGATTTAGATTGTTCACTCAGTAAGTGAGAGATCCATGTTCAAAGTATTTCACCCTCTGAGAAGGATCATGCCTTTTTATTAATAGCAGAATCCTTTAACTACTAAACTCTCCTGGAAATCTCTTTTCTGTTGAAGCTTTGTTACTGTACAGAGAAATACACAACAGTTGCTGAGCTAAAGAAACAAAAAACCCCAGAAACAGCAAAACACACAGCTTAAGAAAAAAAAGGCATTTCTAAAGACTTCTTTTTTGCCAAGTGCATATAGCATCTTTCTTTTGGTTAGATGGAATGGATCAGTCAGTCTGTAACATTTCAGAGAACTTTGACTCAGAATTTAGTGAAGAAAAAGTTATTTCATCAGTTGGGTAAGTTAAATATTCAGAACTTTCAGAGCTCTAAAACAGAAAAAAAAAGTCTGTGAGACTGAAAAACTCTTGGGTGGCTGCTGAACTCAGAGTAATCCCATCTTGAGAGAAGTCACACATCGCTGACATTTCTGGCCCAGATTCCTTCCTAACAGTACAACAGCAAGCACCATTTCTGGAAGAGTGAACTTGGATGTATGTTGGAGAGTTCATTTCCCACCCCAGTTACCTTTTCAATCGTGCCTGTCATGGGCGCCACAGCACCGCTTTGCGTTCCCACTGAACTTGCTGCAGACAAGTACTTGGGTACAGGAAGGCCAATCTGAGCACTACCTTCCTACAGGAACAAATCAATGACATGAGTTAACAGTATCAAATGAGACTGCTAGGAGGCATGCTGATGTACGGCGAAAGAACAGACACAGCTTCAAATCGGTCAGCTGGTTAGGGTGGCAGGCTGCTGGACTCAGGGCAGCAAAGGGACTGTCAGCATGCCTGACTACTTTGCCAATGTCTGAGTCCTTAAAAGCCACACCTGCTGGCTGCTGCCAAGGATCAGCAAGGAAGGAACTACCCCTGTGCAAAAGAGGCTCCACACAGATCATTGTCCCAAACCCACACCTTCCCTATTCATGCAGCACCAGCACAGAAGGTTTTGGCAAATGAGCAAAGGCTGTTTGCACAAGGGATGGGCAGGTTGTTGCAGCAAGTAAGGCAGACATTGACACTGTCATTGCCAAGCATCATCACTATAAGCCTATCACAATTCTCAATAAAATGGATTCAGTGCTGAGCTTAGCAAAAAATTCTCACCATTATATAAAATTCCATTTCCCACCTGCTACCTACAGTTTCCCAAAGCCCCATTTTCCCTCACATCCTAAACTCCTGTGATTTCTTCTAGCTTCCCCATCTCAGACTCCACTCTGATACCACAGGAAAACTGAGCTTGGCCATTCCAGCATAAGTTATTATGTCCTCATCACTGATGCAGCAAAGTTTTCCCTGCAATCTGCTGAAAGTCTTAAGGGACTCAGAGCTAGAGGTTAATTATTGAAACTAACACATAATAATTTATGTACTTAGATTACATTTTATTTTAAGGCCCTTTATCTTTGTAACTGCAAGTAAAAAAATTACCAGCCTAATCATGCAAATTAGGGTACCTCCTCTTTCAAATGCCATTATTCATGCACTGCAGACAATGCCATGGTAACACATAATTTCAGTTTTTTAATATTACCTGAAGTTACCCTTCCTCAGACCAATATCAGTTTCTTTCTTACCATTTAATATTTAAATACACTGAAATAGAAATATCAGTTACAAGCCTTTTCAAATAAATTATGAGTTTGAAGTAATGGCTACTGTTCCAAGACAAACTTAGATACTTGACTATTTTAGTATTTTGTGTTCCCCCCCACCCCAAACCATCACTTTCAACTCTGATTCATCTAACTGTATTTTATCTATCCAAAAGCAATTCATTTTCTCACCCACCATAAGCAACTAACTTCTGAATACAGCTGTAAATCCAACAGGTGTCAAAACATTATGGGCCAAGGTAAGAACTCAAATTTGTCATTCTTTAGCCCATTCTCTTGCAATTTCTACTGTTCATTTACATAGATAAAACTCTGAAATTTTATACTTTTGCTAATAAAGAAAGGAGCTTTACCGGGAAGAAGAGATAAATGGTGTTGTCCAAAATGACCAATCTGGACTTGCACACTGTTCCATTTACTGAAGACTTCAAGTAAAATGAATCGCCCTCCTTGATGATCTCTCCAGAAACCAGGAACGTTTTATCTTGAATCTGAAAGTTAAATGCTTTTATAAGTACAAACCTTAACCCTGCCTGAATTCTGATAGGACAAAGCAAAAGTCACTCTTTGGCTAAAACACTCATAATCTGTGATTCTTCATAGATAATTCTAGAATTAAAAAAAAATATATATAATGGTATGTATCCCTTATTTCTCAGTTGTATTTTGTACCTAGTGCAATCACCTCAGAAGACTAGCTGGTATCACGTCCAAGGACAATTTTTAATCACAAACTATGCAACAGCATTCAGCAAAATACAAAGCTATACCATTTCTCAGGAAAAACAAACCCAGAATATTCTGTTCAGTGGCATGAACATTTTTAATTTGCAATAGCATCTTAGAATCATAGAATCAACCAGGTTGGAAGAGACTTCCAAGATCATGCAGTCCAACCTAGCACCCAGCCCTATCCAGTCATCTAGACCATGGCACTAAATGCCTCATCCAGTCTTTTCTTGAACACCTCTAGGGATGGTGACTCCACCACCTCCCTGGGCAGCCCATTCCAATGCCAATCACTCTCTCTGTGAAGAACTTCCTTCTAATATCCAGCCTATACTCCCTCCCCCCCGGCACAACTTGAGGCTGTGTCCCCTTGTTCTATTGCTGGTTGTCTGGGAGAAGAGACCAACTCCCACCTGGCTACAACCTCCCTTCAGGTAGACTTTCCTCAAACTGAAGAATCCACACTGTTCACCTGACATCACAGGTTTCCACACTGCCTTCCAAAAGATAAGTAACTACTTCACTCTCAGAAGCTTGTAATACAAAAGCTACAATATATTCAATTAAACCTACAAAGGAGCAGAACAGAGCAGTAAGCAAGTCAATGAGACACCAAAACTGCAAAAGAAAGGTCATTTATTTGGAGGTGAACCTGTCATCTTTGGAAACTGCACCTCTGCCATAACTTCCGCATATAAAGACAGTAAAAGGATATAAACAAAAGCACATTACATTTTGCTATGTCTTTAGTTGGAAGTCTAACAGCAGTAAGCACAGAACCAGCAACTTGCTCATCCTTCAGGATGCTGGGAGTAGAGATAAAATTCAGTCTTCACTTATACAGTTGTATACTATTTTTCCACCAAATCAATACCTTCTACCATGCACTGAAGGGATACTGATCTGACATCGATCCCTGACCAAAAAAAAAATCCTTTGCTTCACCAGTATCCTAAGCAGGGGAGTACTTTGGGCAGCACTGTGAGTGCTTGCCATTTCCATGGCCCAGCAACCTGCTCTAGCTAAGCCTCTAGACAGGTTTTGTAGCACTCCAGCAGCACTGTCCTCCCTATGATTAGCTCCCTATTCTGCTTCTCCATCATTTAAATCTAGCTTCTGTCCATTTCCATCTCAGCTTCCATTATCCCTTCTTCCTTAGTAGTCTACATTCTCCCCAGTTGCACTTCCCCTCTCCAAAAGATCCCATTATACATTGCTTCCAGACTATTTTTTGCTGATATTACTTATGTAAGCCTGAAGCATAAAAGCTGTCCTGCATCACAATGCACTCCGAGTAACTGGCTATTACTTGAGAGATGTGGGTTATCTCAATATTGCTAGCAGTAGAAATAAGGGTTTATGAGCCTGAGACATGGTTATACACATGAAAGCACAATCATTTTCTCACCATTTTTCTGCTACAGTCATGTCTATACAGACTACACTGTTCACAAGTACTGACTTAGTCTCCTAACTCTCCTTTTCTGAATATTTGGAATAAGAAGCTGGACTACAGAGAGACTGCATTCCTGAGCATGCAATCATTTTGGGTGCCAAACTTGAGATTAAACCCATTCAACTCCAGGTGGTACGAGAATATTCAACACTTAGGAAAACACAGCCCCCATAAAACACACAATTAATAGACTATCCACACATACATACACAAAAAGCTAGCTTTAAAGCACCTTGAGATGTATCCTGTAGGATCTCTACAGATCAAGCAGAGAAATAATTAAATTCTGTCATCATTCAGTTATTTAACCAGATGATTTACTACTCTAATCATTCCTCAACTCATTTGGCAATAACTTCCCAATTTCCACCTTAAAAAAACCCACAAGTATCATATTACAGATAATGATCTAGAAGGCTTCTTTATCCCACAGGAGATCCATCTCATGCACAGAATAAAGCAGGGATCCCGTGAAAGAAATGTCTTTTTAAATACCAATTTAAATCTAACTCCCAATGTTTTAGAAAGACAAATTTAAGGAAGGGAAATATAAAAACTAAGATCTTCAAATACTGAAAAAAACCAAATGCTATTCTTAGCTTTATTTTTTGAGGCATTTTAGCAGTTCCTTTACACCAGTCCAGCCTCCAGCAAAGATAATTTCAGGCCAAAGTAACAGTCTACAGCAATTGCGGCAAGCAAACAAAAAATGGAATCCTGCATTGGTAATTACCAAGCAATCTTTAACAACAGTTAAGAGCAAGAGAAGTTTCCAGGAAACTGATTCTTCTTTTATTGAATTAAAGATATGGAAAAATATGGACTCATACCTGCATGCTGTAGGACCCTTCTTGATCGTACCTTACAGACACATCCACAACTGTTCAACAAAACAGAAAATGTACACGTCAGTAAATTATAGGATCTGGAGACAAATGACATATAAGCAACATTCAGTCTTATCTTTTTTGATTAAAAAAAGAAACACACCAACACTAAGAAAAGCACAAGTATTTTCAGATCAGCTTGGTGCATACTGAAGACTTCATACTGAATTCTAGACAGGTTTTTTTTTTAGAGATGAATATCTAAAGTTAGGCTCTGAACTCTCGACTAAACTACCTGGATAGAGACTTTTGATGGGAAGAAGTGATGAACACTTTCACACCAAAGGGAAATTTAGAAAACCAGCCAATTGCACTCAGCTGTGCTAAAAATCTCAGCCTCTCAGCTCTCTCTTCGAGGAGACCTTATAGTGGCTTTCCAGTATCTGAAGGGAGCCTACAGGACAGCTGGGGAGGGACAAGGAGGTTGTGGATGCTTCCTCCCTGGAGGCGTTTAAAGCCAGGCTGGATGAGGCCTTGAGCAGCCTGCTCTAGTGGGAGGTGTCCCTGCCTATGGCAGGGGGTTGGAGCTGGATGATCCTTGAGGTCCCTTCCAACCTAAACCATTCTACGATCCTATGATTCTAACATCACTAGTGTCATTCAAATTTGGGTTCTATCTCCTCAAAATCTATCAGTGTGCATTAATCACACAAATTCTCTGCTTAAACTGCATTAAAACTCATACTGCTTCTATTTGCTGTTTCTTAGCCTGAATATTCAAGCATCAGTTGAAAGAATTTTATTCATCAAGCACTTCCTCTCTGCACACACACACATTTTATTAACTTACTGTTTTCCCCATCCAGCAGAGATAACCTTCTAGTGTAAGATATATTTATTCTTCTACCAGTGCTGGATGCAAATGGTGAGAATTTATCTAAAACACAAAATACACAGAAAGGTTACTTTCACTCTGCTTTGACAAAACACCACACTTAGATCTCACACCACAAAATCATTGTCCTACTGTTACTACTATCATATATTTACACTATACATAAAAGGTTGGAGAACTAGTCTAATAGACAAGAATAACCCCTCACTAAAGCTTCAACTGATGCTATATAGCCTAGAGAAAAGACAACACTAAAACCAGCACTTACTAAGAATACTGACTTCTCCATGAACACATCCTTGAACAGAAGAAGAAAGCATAGGAATGTGATTGCAACATAGCCCATTCAGATTAGCCTTTAGGTAGAGGTTCCAACTAGAGTAGTCACACATGGCAGTAAATTGCCTGAGAAGACTGAGGGGTTTTCTATTATTTGGTGGGTTTAAGAATAGATCAGCTATACAGGTATCAGATATTGCCCCATTAGTTCATCTCTTGAGGAAAGGGAATAGTGAATGAAATCTTTTCCATGTTTCCAGGATAGTGAAAGTGGAGAAGGAAAGCAAATCAACAAGATTGTTGGCAGCTTATTGGATTCATATGAAGTTACTGTTAACAGTAACCACTATCTCAGAGCCGTTAACTACGTAAGAACTGAAGACTGTTCAACTCCTGGAGTCCTGCTCATTCCATTAAACTCTACTGCCTCTCCCAGTCCCAGCAGAGCCAATTTTATCTCTGAAGACCTTGGGACAAGTGTAGGAACATATGTGACAGATATTCAGTGTATGTTTGTACAGAACAAAGCACACTGTGGCACAGACCATGAATCCCAAGGTCCTTCAGACAGTGCCTATCTGTCTGTACATTACAATGGTGATCTATTATCTGTCCCTTAACAAAAGTTACAGCCTGGCGTCTGACAGATGCCAGAAAGCAGAACCCTGAGCAGGCACAAACTAAGGCAAAAAGCATGCAAATTAAGTAATTGTACATGAGGTCACAGCACTGTCTCATCTAGTCACAAATAAAATGAAACAAAAGAAGAATGATCCTTACCATCTGACCGATCTCTAAAAGCATCTGTAAGCATTTTCTCTTTCAGTATGAGTCCTAGAGCTGCCTGACACATAACTTCATGTGGGGTTGCTTTTTTGGTTGGAAATAGGTCATCGTGGTGTTGAGGAATGAAATTAGTGTGCACATTTCCAGCCTGAAACTGTGGGTGTCCCGACAGGCTCAGTAAGAAATCAATATTAGTGCTTAGTCCTACAATCTATAAAGAAAAAGAAGACGATTGACAAATTGAAATGAAGTTATGAATGGATGTACAGCTTTGTGTTGAACTTATACACAGACAAATCTTTCTTCAGCACCATCAAAACACAAAGTTTATCAATAGTATGTCATTAATTCAGCTGATCTGTTTTATAACCAATTAAACCACTGCCCTTAAAAACAAAATCAAAACAAGAGTATGTTTCTCAGAAGCAATCTGGTTTCAAAAAGCTACCTTTGCCCACTGTGAAGTCAAAGAAAGTTTCCCAGAAATAGTAATGGAAGGTAATCCAGGAAAAAAAACTACTGTTTCAAAAAAAGGCACTCCATGTTCTGAATACTTAAAAGAACATCTCTAATATGAGAAATGCTTCATTAAAAATTAGTTACAACAGTTTGGATATTACATATCTTTAAATTGTAGCCAATGGGAACACTGATTTACAAATTTACCGGAGACTACCCATTCCTTTACTATAAAACACCTAAGCAAACATGAAAGTAATACTGACAGGACTAGGGGGAATGGAGCGAAGCTGGAGGTGGGTAGGTTCAGACTGGACACGTGGAGGAAGCTGTTCAGCGTGAGAGTGGTGAGAGCCTGGAATGGGTTGCCCAGGGAGGTGGTTGAGGCCCCTTCCCTAGAGGTGTTTAAGGCCAGGCTGGATGAGGCTCTGACCAGCATGATCTAGGGTAGGGTGTCCCTGCCCACGGCAGGGGGGTTGGAACTAGATCCTTGTGGTCCCTTCCAACCCTGACTGATTCTGTGATTCTAAAACAGAAACAATTATTTTAGAGTATTCAGTGAAACTGGGAACTACATTGTGCTGTCAACACTTACTAAGAGACTGTTAAGAAAATTCTGATAAAACCAAAGGGAATTCTTTTATCTCTTTCACTTACAATAATCTTCATTTGAGCTAAACAATAGTACCACAGCCAGGTTTATGTTATTGATTTAAAAGTGTAAACTAATTCTGAATAAAATTCTTTGTTATTCAGTTCAGTCAAATTCACTGAATTCTGGTTTTGATAATAGATACAGTACCTGTAGTTTTCATAAGGAAAGGGCAAGGGAGGTGATTCTCCCCCTTTACTCTGCTCTCCTCAGACCCCACCTGGAGTACTGTGTGCAGTTCTGGAGCCCCCAGCACAAGAAGGACATGGAACTGCTGGAGCGGGTCCAGAGGAGAGCCACAAAGATAATCAGAGGGCTGCAGCAGCTCTGCTATGAGGACAGGGTGAGAGAGTTGGGGCTCTGCAGCCTGGAGAAGAGAAGGCTTCGAGGAGACCTTATAGTGGCTTTCCAGCATCTGAAGGGAGCCTACAGGAAGGCTGAGGAGGGACTATTGACAAGGTCTAGTAATGTCAGGACGAGGGGTAAAGGGTTTAAACTGGAAGAGGGGAGATTTAGACTGGATGTTAGGAGGAGGTTCTTTACAGTGAGGGTGGTAAGACACTGGAACAGGTTGCCCAGGGAGGTTGTGGATGCTTCCTCCCTGGAAGCGTTTAAAGCCAGGCTGGATGAGGCCGTAAGCAACCTGCTCTAGTGGGAGGTGTCCCTGCCTATGGCAGGGGGTTGGAGCTGGATGATCCTTGAGGTCTCTTCCAACCTAAACCGTTCTATGATTCTACTTCATAAAAAGAATCAGTAGCATTAAAAACTCTCCATACTTCTCTACCATGTATATGGTCTAAATATTTGTTTTGATAGGTTAGAAACTATAAGCAAATCAGACACAAAATTCCACCCACAAATTCCTTGAAGTCTGAGAAAGCTCAAACTGCAACTGAAAATGTTATTTAGCCATACTCATCTACAAGTCCCAGCTGTATTCATTAAACTGAAGATATTGCAAAACTTAATTTATGTGTAAAGCTGCATTTCACACATCTCTCTACGTGTTCCACCAATGAAAAAAGTATGCAAATCATGAAGAAAGCTTCTGCAAACAACCGATGACACTGAAATGACAGCAGCAATGCAGCTCCCCCTTAGAAATCATTTTTATATCACTGTAATACTTGATCTATATATTGTTAGCTCAAGATATTCACAAGGTTACATAAAGATCCTAAATCACACTGGGTTCCTTCTACTTACATTATATTGATGCAAACTGTATCTCAACTTTCTCAGTGCTGCTTGACGATCCTCAGCCCAAACAACAAGCTTTGCAATCATTGGATCATAATGAATCGAAACCTCATCACCTAAAACAGATTAAAAATATGCTAACACTAAACCAAGTATTTTTGCTGGTTATGCATAGTGCTGCCAGATAAAGTTTCTTAGGCCAAAGAGGTAAATGCTTACAAAGAAAAGCTTTTGATGTTAAATATTTCTGACTACACCACTGCCTTCGGCTTTACCTTGTCTGACTCCAGTTTCTATCCTGGTGAAACTGTCAGGTGGTGGGGTGGATAAATGCAATAATGGCCCAGCTCCTGGCATAAAGTTATTATTAGGGTCTTCAGCATATATCCTAGCTTCAAATGCATGGCCCCGGAGCAGAATCTCTTCCTGCATTAGAGGAATCTTCTCTCCTGCTGCAATCTGAAAGCAATAGGGGGTTGGGTTTTTTCTAATGTTAGATCAATATTGTGGAGTGTCATCATATGAAATATTAAATATCTTTCTTCTAAACATGAACCAGAAACCTCATTTAAAAAAAGCACAAGGAGAAAAGGTGATAGGTCACAGAAAGCTAGTTCAGAAGTTAATGGGAGTGCCCATTCAAAGAACGTTGAATTACGATTGTGTCAACAGAACTCCTAATATTTCACACAGCTAAACCAATATGGAAGCAGCCTCATTCTTTTCTATTGGTTATGTCAAAAAATAATTAAGTATTTCAGTTAAAACCCACTGAAGGAAGACAAGATATTATTAGAGAAAAATTGCTCCAAAAGGAGATGATAAAATGAATTACTGGCAGCCAGCACTACTGGCATAGGCTGTTAAATCTCTGTATACTATGGGACCTGTACATTTAATAGACTGTTTCTCTCAGGAGATTTCTAACAATTTACATACCTCTAATAGGGAAGGAAGCATTGTTTTATCACTCAAAGGAAATCACACTACAAATACAGAAATGCCAACAAGCACCAGTAACGCACTAGTCTGAGACTAAAAACCCACAGCTTTTAGGAGCAAAGTAACAGTTATGCAAAGGAGACTCTTCACCAGGAAGAGTTGTTTCCATCTACATGGGAAAATGTGAGTTCCTACTAAAAAACCTGTAGCAACATTTCATCATTCTTTGCAGTATCAGGAGTCTTCCATACTCTGTGTTCTGCCACTAAACTACAGATTCCACTAGACCCAGAAGAACGTAACTGAGTCTTCAAAGAAAGAGTAGAACCATACAGCTTCACAAAAATGTCTCCCAGAACTGATAGACATTTATCTATTGACTGAAGCCACATGTCAGGACCATTGGACCTTTCCACTTTGTGTCTTTCTTCTTCTGGTACTGTTTGATCCTTGCTCCAACTCAACACTCAATGTTCAGTTTGCATTCCCAGATCAGGAAGCCAAAAGTTCTTCCTTTTTGCATCAGCGTTTGCCATTCAATTTTCTTTCTGGTTACACTAAACACTCCTCTACCCTATCAATTTAAGCAAAACATGTTCACACTTCTAGATTTATCCAACTAGAATGGTTTTTCATTTCAGTTCAAAGGTCCAGAACTTCCTGTTATCATTCAAATGTGTGAGTAATCTCTGCAAATTGGGTGTGTGAGGAAATAGCCTGTTTCCAGCCCACACGACTATACATTCATTTTAGAATGTGACTGTATTTGTTATAACACCAGACATTGTTTTTTGTGAAGAGTTCCTCCTACAGCCTGATCCAAGAATGATTTTTGGCCCAGAGATACTTTTCAACTAGAACTATTTAAAAAATTCAGCATAGAAAGGGAAGGATCAGAACCTTACTCTTCCAATTTTCCACATTCTCTGTAACTTCTCCAAATATACTTCTTAAAAAATTGGTTTTTAATCAACACAACCAGATGGAGACTTTGTTGGAATTCAAAGCATCTACATATTGTTCCACAATCAAACACAGTAATATGAGGTACTTCTTCAGAGCAAAAGAAACTCTACCCTATTAGCTGAATAGAGATGAGGATCTGAATACCCACCTAGTCACCCTTAGGCACGATCAAAGAGCACTACCCACCAGACAAGAGGAACTCCGCAAGTGAAATCAATGAACACTTACCCTAAGCTGCCATTCCACCAAGTCTGTTCCTGTGATCATCTCTGTAACTGGGTGCTCTACTTGGAGTCTGGTATTCATCTCCATGAAGTAAAAATTATGTTGGGAGTCCATAATAAATTCTACTGTTCCTGAATTATTTAATAAAAGGGCACTTCAGCAAAACAAGATTTTCTCCAGCATGGATACTTAGGACAATTAACTACTTCATGTCAAGCCAAGACTACTATTTCTAAATCAGATACACTGATTTGCATTACATTCTACCCCCAAAAAATAAAGGCATAGAGAATTGAGATCTGGAAATAAAAAGGTTGTTTCCTTGCACAGTTACATATCCTACACTGTTGAGCAGCCATTCTCCTCTACAGCATGAGCTCCTGAAATATTGTCTATACACACGGGAGTGCAATTATGTTTTAAAAGAAAGCAGCAAGAAAATAAAGTCAGACATAATTTCTGCAGGTTATTTTTCATCTGGGAAATAGTGTGAACTTTACAGACAAAGAGTTGTGTTTTCCTTTTAAAAGCTTTACTGTTTGAATGTATGGCTCTTTGTATGCTGAAAAAAACTCCTATTTTCCCCTCGCTCTGCTCAAACTTTAAATAACATTCATAATGTTCACTTTCTTGTTAACAATTCAGTTGACTGAATTATCTGCTCTGATTTTTCATTATTCAGCTGTCATTCATTCTGACCTCAGACCAGGTATACTAATTTAAATTTGTAATTACATCAGAACTAACTGCAGTTACTTGCATAAACCTCAAAAAAAAAAACCAACCAACTCCTGAAGGATCTGTGTCATACTCTAAAAACAATCAGATGTCATTTGTCTCGTGACTTCAGGAGTCTCATTAAGCTAAAAGCATACTTCTGGAGCAGCCCTACCTCCACAAGCTTACCTGCTCCCACATAATTCACTGCTTTAGCTGCTTTGACAGCAGCTTCTCCCAGCCTCATTCGAACCTCAGGATTAATTCCTGGCTGTAGGCAATAAAAATAGAAAATACTGTAAATTACTGTGAATTTTGGTGGTATTAAACTCTGATTTTTTTGCAGTATTTAGCAACAGTAGTGAAATCTTTATCACTGTTATACTTGAAGCCGACATTGTTTCTTCCCTGAGAATCGGCTTCCTGAATCATAGACTCATAGAATCGACCGGGTTGGAAGGGACCTCCAAGATTCTATGATTCTATGATTCTCTCAGGTTGGAAGAGACCCCCAAGATCATCCAGTCCAACCTAGCAACCAACTAGACCATGGCACTAAGTGCCTCATGCAGGCTTTTCTTCAACACCTCCAGAGATCACAACTCCACAACTTCCCTGGGCAGCCCAATCCAATGCCAATCACTCTCTCTGCCAACAACTTCCTCCTAACATCCAGCCTAGACCTCCCCTGGCACAACTTGAGACTGTGTCCCTTTGTTCTGTTGCTGCTTGCCTGGGAGAAGAGCCCAACCCCACCTGGCTACAGCCTCCCTTCAGATAGTTGTAGACAGCAATGAGATCATCCAGTCCAACCTATCACCCAGGCCTATCCAGTCAACTAGACCATGGTACTAAGTGCCTCATCCAGTCTTTTCCTGTGAACACCTTCAGGGATGGTGACTCCACCACCTCAAAACTCATTTTTTTCAATTAAAATTTTTTTCAATTAAAATTTTTTTCTGCAGCAAAATTAAAATAGGTACTGAGAATTATAAATACATCACTACCCAAATTCAATGGAGTTTAGTGATTACTTCTAAAATAAGTCAGTTCATTAAAAAAAGTATTTTAAGAACTTTCTGCTCACCCCTGGTGCCTCTTCAATGATCTTCTGATGTCTCCTTTGCACACTGCAGTCTCTTTCAAACAAATGAACTGCATTGCCATGCTGGTCACCAAATACTTGGACCTCGACATGCCTGTAACAGTATTTCAACATATTTCAGTGAAGCCACAATCCCACATCTGACTTCCACTAGACTTTGAACATGTACATGGTCCTGCAGGCTTCAATAGGATTTCTTATATATTTAAGTGTCTGCCTAGAATCATCAAGTATTTAAAAATTAAGCTGCTGCTATTAGGCAGAATTTCAACTGGTTTACACTTTCTGAATCTCCTAAATTAAAGGGGATTTTGAACGCCAGCTACTGTAGTGAAACCTTGTGTATACTGCAGAACAAAGACATCCAGGCTGATACCTCTTTACTGACTGACAACGATGACTTCCCTTATAGCAACTCACAAGAGGCAGCAGCCCTGGCAAAGAAATAACTACTTGGACTTCATTAACACTTGCCATTGTGCAAATAAAACATACCAAAACAAATTTCCATCCTGCTGCTTAGAAGAGCTGTGTTTAATAAGCACAAATATTAGAGTGCTTTTATTAACCCATTTCTTTCTCACCTTGGATTATCTACAAATTTCTCAATCAACATTGCATCATCATTGAAAGACTTCTTTGCTTCTCTCCTAGCTGATTCTAGTTGGTCCAGAAACTCCTTTTCTGAGTGAGCAATTCTCATGCCCTAAAATAAAGGGAAAAAAATAATCTAAATGTCTAAAAATATGGTACATAAAAATCCTTATTGCACACAAACAGCAAAAAAATTAAAGGCAGCAGTCTCCCCTTCTCTCAAACTCTGGCAAAATGGTGTATTGGCTTCCAGCAAGATAATCCTACTAAGTCCCAATGAAAGTGCCATAACAAGTGTAAAAAATAATGAAAGTGAAAAGTAGTGAAAGTGCCATAAGAAGTGTAAAAAATAATGGCTTCCAGCAAGATAATCCCACTAAGTTCCAATGAAAGTGCCATAACAAGTGTAAAAAATAGATATTACCATTCCATTGATATGGATAATTAAAAAACTCTATTTTCTTCTTAAACGCAAAGAAATATCCCAAGGTTGGCAGAAAAAACCTGATTTAACTACACCATAAATATAGCTAATTTGGAAATAAGTAGAATTCTCTGTCATGTCATTTTAACAGAAATTTGTTTCTGAGTAAAATCAGATATAGATTGGGAATTCACCACAGATTAAAAACAGTCTAGACAGAAAATACTTAAATGGTATTTCCAATCACTTCTTATGCAATATTTAGAACTATTAGCAAAATAGAAACTATCAAAGTAATAAAGTCTTTTTTTTTCCCACAGAAATCCATAGGACAAATTTCTGCTTATCCCAGTTACTGGAAACAGATTCAAATAGACAAAAGTATTCCAATTTATACCAGCTACTTGTCTTGTGCCTGACTGCACAACAAAAGGAAATGAGAATTCAAAGTGGACATTAATAGACATTAATAATATTGTTATTAATGGCCATTATTAACAATTTTTAACAGAAAGTAGTTTTCCAGTTTCTTTGTTTTCAGATTTTAGAAGACTCAGTTACAGATACTGAGACCTAACAATTTTACACTATGTGACCTTTACCTTTCCTCCACCTCCTCGAACAGCTTTAATCATTACTGGATATCCTATTCTCTTGGCATGTTCCTTCAGACACTCATCTGATTGATCTTCTCCATGGTAACCTTCAACAACAGGAACGCCAGCAGCAGACATTATAGCTTTGGAAGTGCTTTGACAGAATAGTTTTATGTTTAGAATAATAATAATGATTTTTTTTCTTACTTTAAGCTCCAAACTTGTACAAGTTCCCAACGTTAATTCTCCGCAGAAAAGTAGTTCCACTGACCTCAAAGGCACAACCCTTCCCGAAGTGGGTTACACACAACTGGATTGTAACTAATCATCTCAAAGCTAACATTTTCAAATTACATACAACACTGTATCCTGCCAAAACAGCATTTAAAGTTGTGCAAAGGCAAATCTTTTTTCATGATGCAGTTTGGATCCACACCACACATAAAACACTTCAACACAACAACTGTAACTTCAAATATGCACGCAAAACTAGTTCAATTACAAAGGTAATTTACTCTCACATTAGGAAGTGATAAAAATAATTAATTCTCTGAAATTCATATTACACAGTCCATGTGTCAGAAATAGCCTTATTTCTATAGCCTGGAAACATTCCTTTGACCTAAGTAACTAAGAATAAGATCCTTTGTGAGGAACAAAACTTATCACATCCTTTTCTATGGGCCACAGTAAGCCCTGACGATATGGTGCTTCTTTGCTACTGCTCTTCTGACCAATACACAGGACATCTAGTCTGACTGCTGAACTCTTAACTATATGACACTGCAATGTCCCAGTTCTGGAAAAGGAGAATCAGTCAGGTATTTAGTTACCAAAATCCTAATACCTGAACAATCTTGACTGTTTATATGTCTGTAAGAATCCCAACAACTATAAACCTGGAGCTTATTTCTTTGAATCATAGAATCATAGAATGGTTTAGGTTGGAAGGGACCTCAAGGATCATCCAGCTCCAACCCCCCGCCATAGGCAGGGACACCTCCCACTGGAGCAGGCTAGAAAAGAAGAAAGCCATAAAAAGAAGACAACAAAAACTGACAGAATAAAACAATTACAGAGAAAGTAATCATTTGTTAACAAAATTAGCTTTGCCAAACCGTAAATTGCATAACCAAGAAACAAATCAGAAACAAATACCTCTTAATACCCATATCTCTGATAGCAGATGAAGGCGGACCTATGAAGATGATTCCCTCTTGCTTGCACAGTTCTGCAAACTCTGTGTTTTCTGAGAGGAAACCATAACCTGGATGAATAGCCTAAAATAGAATAATGTTACCAGCCTATTTTTATAGCAGTTTAGCTTAGAAAACCCTCAAACTTCAGTAGAGTGCTACTTAAACACAAGATGGAAACACCATGGACAAAAATAAAGAACTAAACAGTATGGAAGTAATGTAAGATTTCAGGTCATGATCTGCTTACCTGTGCTGCTGAGATCTTTGCCACCTGCATTATTTTCTCCATGGCCAAGTAGCTCTGTTGTGAGGGTGCTGGACCAATGCAGTATGCTTCATCTGCCTGTTACAGAAAAAACACATAGCACAGACTGTTTATTAGATAATTATATTGTTTATTGGACTGCCAGCATGCACCACTTTATATCACTGCCTTTCTTCAGTCAAGAGATTCAACTGGGTGAAATAAATTCTGACTTTCTTCCCAAAATCAGTCCATTCTCTAACCCCCAGATGTTACTCTGGAGTCAGAGCACCAAACTTTAAGTTGTCAGGTGCTGAGTCAAAGGCAAGGCAAACTTGGAAGTAACTCTAAAGAGAGGAAAATCAACTGTATTAGCATACAGATCTAATTTCAATTAATAACCATAAGTCCTGATGTGAATGAATGTTAATCACAAACTTAATGAATATACTTCACCATTGCTACATGCATGGAATTTCTGTCTGCTTCACTATAAACTGCTACAGACTTGATGCCCATTTTCTTTGCTGTTCGCATCACTCTGCACGCAATTTCTCCTCGGTTTGCAATAAGAATCTTCCCAATGCTGTGACCTCCTGTTTAAAAGGATGCAGCACAGTAAGCAACTTTAGAAACAAATATATCATTGCATTCCTGGAAGTAAAGCAATTCTGAAATTCATAGAACCAACCAGGTTGGAAGAGACCTCCAAGATCATCCAGTCCAACCTAGCACCCAGCCCTATCCAGTCAACTAGACCCTGGCACTAAGTGCCTCATCCAGGCTTTTCTTGAACACCTCTAGGGACGGCAACTCCACCACCTCCCTGGGCAGCCCATTCCAATGCCAGTCACTCTCTCTGCCAACAACATCCTCCTAATATCCAGCCTAGACCTCCCCCAGCACAACTTAAAACTGTGTCCTCTTGTTCTGTTGTTGGTTGCCTGGCAGAAGAGACCAACCCCACCTGGCCAGAGCCTCCTTTCAGGTAGTTGCAGACAACAGTGAGGTCACCTCTGAGCCTCCTCTTCTCCAGGCTAAACAACCCCAGCTCCCTCAGCCTCTCCTCATAGAGCTTGTGTTTCAGGCCTCTCATCAGCTTCGTCACCCTTCTCTGAAGTCAGGATTTTTTTCCCATCATTTATAGCAGTTATGCATTTCTTCAAACAATGAATAAAACCATATTTCATCCAACAGTATTTTCATTTAGTCTTAGTTTCTTCCTGAGAATCCTTACACAGAAGTATACTTAAGTCTTTTTAAGTGACTCAAGTGCCTTTTTTTCTGAACCAGCGTCATACAAGTTTCTATTAAGCCTCATGACAGCCGTTACAACATGACAGAAAAAAAAGGTCAGCACAGCTAGATACCTCACAGGCAAAAGCAGAGTAGCTTAAAACTGATTAATAAAATAAAAACCTATGTCTGAATTCTAAACCGCATCTTTTCAGACAGCATGACAACAGGGCCAGTTTAAATCATCTTCCTAAGTGTTTTTTTACTTCCCTTCATATACTGTTAAACACCATTACACCTAAAAAAAAGTTATCACAGACTTTGCAATGTCTGTATCAGAAAAGGACTCACAGGAAGACATCCCAAAAAATAGTTCTCATCGAGTATATAGGAGAGATACTCAAAATGCTGTTTGAGCATTAACAATGCATTGTCTTAACTAAACTACAGACTACTGTTCTCAAAAACCACAGAAATATTTAATCTGTTTAAAAACTAAGCTTTTCAGCAACTAATCACAAAATGTTAGGGCACAGAAGGGACTTAGAAAGATCAAGTCCAACCCCCCTGCCAGAGCAGCATCACCTACAGCAGGTTGCAAAGCCACTCAAATTACGCAAGCAATTAAATCTAATGGCTACAGAAGTTAAATCCCATACCTGCTGTTGAGGCCTGTTTCACAAATCTTTGTACTTGGTTCCATTGCCTGTACAATTGTAAACACACAGAGAGGTGTTAAAAATGTATATGAATAAGTGGGGGCTGAGCTACTTTTATTTTGAGGTGAGAGGGCAGCACCAAGGCACCTCTCAAGTTTTCGATGCAACCATTTACACAGGGCATGCTCAAGTACAAGCAAAGTTGTACAAATTTGAACAGATTTCCTTTCATGCAGACACAACAGAAATTACCTCCTTGCTTTTTTATCAGCATTCGAATGGAAACAGTCAACATTTTTAAAGCCAAAACCCAAAACAAACCCCAAAGCTCACTCTTTCAGTGGGCAGACCGGCAAGTATCTGGCGCTTATTACAGAGAAAGCAACTCCAAGTATTTGGGGAAGAAAGCGTTAACCACCACGAAACAGAAAAGCTTGAAAAGACTATACAAGTTGTACAAAATAAAGAATGAAGTAGGTAACAAAAACCAAGAACAATGAAGAATTTAAGAAATCAAAGCTTAAATCTCAAACACTTAATTACTAAAGAAATCAGATAGTGGAAGCTAAGTGGCTGAAAGAAACTGTGAAGTAAACTCTGGGGACTGTTACAATCACAAATAAAGGAAATCTCCAGCCTTGGATCAAGTCCAGACGCTATCAGACAAAAAGACACGAGAGACGTCCTTGACTCCACTCAACCAAACGTTCAGTTCCAAGAACGAGAGGGGAAATGAGTGCATTTCCTACACTCCTAGCGAACAGCTGCCACGGCCAGCAGCTCCTTCTGCACAGCACCACAGCCCGGAGGTGACTACAGCGGGCGGGCAGTGGTGGCTGTCAAACCCCAGCACCCAGCACACTCCCACGGTATTTGTACCAACTGCCAGAACCATGTCTGAAAGTGGGTGCTGCTTTCTTTGCTCTGCAGAGGAGCCCGGGTACCTGTACCCCCTACACCTGCCACCCTCGGCACAGAGCAGCTGCCCTGCCCGGCCCAGCCCAGCTCGCTCGCTCCTCCTGAGGCGCAGAGCCCCTTCTCCTTTCCCCATTCCTCCCTCGGGCAGTCCGGTTCCAAGCTCGGGTTTGGGAAGCCTCCCCCCGCGCCAGGCCAGACAGCCGCTGCCGGCCCCGCCTCGGGCACGGTCGCTGCACCCCCGCCGCCATCAGGCCCCATTAGAACCGCCACAACGGGGAAGGGGGAAGTAGGCGAGGAGTGCGTCGGCCACCCCCCGGGCAAAGCGCAGAGGCAGCGACCGTCGTGCCTGAAGGGCCGCGGGGCCCGGAACGCCCTGTCCCGCCTTTCCCCTCCCGGCACTCACTGACGCCTCAGCGCCCAGAGGCAGCACCGGCCCCGCTGCACCGCCAGCACCAGCGCCATGTTGGCGAGCGCGGGGGCCGGCGGGACGGAGGGTGTGCGCGGGACGGAGGGTGTGCGCGCCACGGCGCCTGCCACTGGCTGCCGCCGCACGGACGTGCTGGGGCGGGCCGCGGCGAGGAGGCGCCGCCGGCCGCTGAGCGGCTGGGGAGAGAGCTCGGCGAGGCGAGGGAGCAGGGGAGGATGCCTCTGAGTGATGATGTGCTTACTTGCTGAGTGATCGGAGGGAGGGAGTGAAGTGACCGGCCGGTGGGAGCAGAGCCGGGAGAAAGCGCCAGTAAAATAGCAAATGAAATACAGTTCGTGAGAATGTGATGTGCTCTGCAGAAGGACGCCTAGCTACATCTTTGGGAGCATTGCTTCTGAAGCCGACCATCCTCCTTCGGGAATGACATTAAGGATTATAATTGAGCAATGACACGAAGCATGAGGGTGGCTGGGAAGAACAGAGGGATCCCCAAATACCTTATCATACCCGTGCCCCGGCCGGACTTCTGGGGCCAAAACTGTCGCGTAAATGGAGGAGGTTCAGATTATTGTGGGACTGGTGGATGCCAGGCAGAAAGTAGACACCACTCACTCAGGCTTCACACGTTTGCTGGTCCGTCGTGTGGGACCTTGCTAAACCTCCCTGCGCGGCTCCTGCTCAGTGCCTGAGCTCCTGAAGTAACAGCTCAGAGGAGCTGGAGCTGGCCTCATGTCACATCTGGCCTTTTCTTGCTTTGCATGTGGAGATGGATCTCAATAATGCAGCAAGAAAACGAGAGGGAATCCTCAAGGTTATCAGGTTTAAAAGGAGAGGGAATCCTCAAGGTTATCATGTTTGCCTCACACTGATTTACTGAACCCGAGTTAACAGTTAGGATGGACTACAGTAAGGCATTTCCAAAGTAGTGTTTCACATGACCGTGATTTTAATATTAATTAAAAGTGAATGTTAAAAGTAAATTATTAAGTGAAGCTTCCACTTTTCCATGACTCATTCACTTAATTCTTCAGCAACATAATGTGCTGACAGAGGAGATCCCACTTTTTGACACTTTGACCAGTGGAATGAACCCCAAAACTCATAGAGAGTTTGTGAAGCAGGTGTGTTTATTACAGTGCTGGGTACAGGGCTCCACCAATTGGCTCCACCAATCCTGCACACCCTACACTGGCTCCAGCCACAATTTGTGTTACAAAAGCATACATAGTCATGGTAAGAGGTATCACAGTATCACAGTCTCACAGTATCACCAAGGTTGGAAGAGACCTCACAGATCATCAAGTCCAACCCTTTACCACAGAGCTCAAGGACAGACCATGGCACCAGGTGCCACGTCCAACCTTGCCTTGAACAGCTCCAGGGACAGCGACTCCACCACCTCCCTGGGCAGCCCATTCCAGTGTCCAATGACTCTCTCAGTGAAGAATTTTCTCCTCACCTCGAGCCTAAACTTCCCCTGGCACAGCCTGAGGCTGTGTCCTCTCGTTCTGGCACTGGCCACCTGAGAGAAGAGAGCAACCTCCTCCTGGCTACAACCACCCCTCAGGTAGTTGTAGACAGCAATAAGGTCTCCCCTGAGCCTCCTCTTCTCCAGGCTAAACAATCCCAGCTCGCTCAGCCTTTCCTCGTAGGGCCTGTGCTTATTACTTCTTAGAACAGGCATAATTATTAAAATCAGTTCTTGGAGCACATTAACATAGGTGTCCTCCCATTCTCCGCTTCACTTCCACCCTCTCAGTGGTCTTCTGGTGGTCTGGGATGAAGGCCAGCAGTCCTCCTCACAGAGCACTTTTCACCTTCGTGAAGCCAGCAGTTGTCCTCACAGTGTACTTTCCACCTTCAATCAAATTTTGCAGCTGTCTTCCCTTGATTGCTTCATTAGCTTGTAGCCAGGATGTTTCAGTTCCCCCCCCCCCC